>VWPW01009407.1:0-19284 GCA_013389825.1 Crypturellus undulatus | reverse complement strand
AGAAGCAGCAGCCCTGGCCACGCTCATGCTCCGTGGCCTCAGCTCCACAGAGCCTACAGCCGGAGGCAGAGCTTTGCACATGAAGGGATTTCAGGGAAATGAGCCGCATTCCCTGTTCTAACCAGCTACGTCTGGGAAGGATTGGCCGCGAGGTGGAATGCGCTGGCTGGAAAGAGCATTCCCGTAGGAGTAGGAATAGGAGTAGAAGAGTTGGGGATGATGAAGAAACGGGATCAGGTGGATGGTAGGATGCAGAACTACCCGTCTTGAGAGCAAGCAGAGTAACCCAGAATTCCCTGCCTGAACTCAGCATCTCCCGGTGCATCCAGCTGCCTCCGGAGCCCGTCTCCGCTCCAGCCCGTGCCCGTTCCTCGCCGCAGGGGAGCGCAGGCCGGTGCTCCCCGTTCCCACGTGAGCGCTGCTCGTCCTCCCGCAGCTGGGCGGGCTGGCAAGCCAATTCCTACTGAATGGCACTTCTATTTCCTCCGTAGCGAATAAACAGGACTGCTCCGCTCGCGGCTCCCTTGGCTGCAGTTTGAAGGAGTGGAGCTAAATCTAGAGCACCGGGGTCCCCTGGGCTCCTCCTTCTCCAACCTAAATTTGGCAACGGAGCCCGGCCAGCTCCAAAGCCTCACGCAGCCTTGCAAGAAATTTGGAGGGTACATGCAAATGCAATTACCTGTGGGAAAACAGAGCAGTGCTGTATTACAAGCACATGTTTAATATAATGTTAAATACATTAAGAATAATTGACAGGTATGGCTCGGGCTGGCATCGTATTCAGTATTTCCAGTGAAGTTTGGGGGAAAGCTGAAATAAGCACTTTTTGTGCCTCTGACATTTATCTTCTTGGCTCGTGAGCTGGCCTGACAAGGTAACTAAAATACTTCTCCTTGAGAGATGCCTGTGAACCACAGGCTGGCTATGAGCAAAGCGCAGATGGAAAGAAAAGTCCTGACAGTGTAACCCAAAAACTGGGAGAAAGATCTCCTTGTGCAGCACAGCTGAGCAGACAGCCAGGAACGTGAAGAAAGAAAGGGATGTTGCCTGGAAGGTCTCTTCTTTGAGGTGGTTTTTGCATTTCGCCAAAATATCCTAGTGGTCTCCAGAAATAGCTCAGATCTCATGTCTTTCTACATACAAACTTTCAGCTCAGAATGGAGACTGGGAATGGACATATTTCTGGATTTATGAGTGTTTGAAGTCATGCCTAGGGCATCTATAGGGTGGATACATCCTATTTTTGTGAAGCAAAGTGATGATTCAAAGGCATTAAGTGAATGTAGGTTGTCCTTGAGCAACCTAATGCCATATTCCATGGACTGTCCAGTGAGATGAGGATCATGTGAAACACTTTTATAGGAAAATCAAGATCCAGCTGCCTGTAAAAGGCCCCGGTAGGAGAGCAAGAAGGGAGGTGAAAACTACACATTGGAGAATCCAGTATTCCTGATGCTGCCTATGGAGACATTCCCCACCTTTTTCCCACATTTTTCACTAACAGATGCAGGGCTTTGCTGCTCTTTGAAGCCAGGGTCGCTATCACAGTGTCACTGCTGTTGGCTGGTGACACAGGGTTTGGGGACAGGCTTTGGAGCAGCACATAATGCACCATTTGAAAGTGCTTGTGTTAAGTAACGGCATTAAAATGTTCCAAGGAGCCCAGATAACTTTTCCATCCTTTATGCTTTTGTTTATTAGAGGGAAAGCAACCCCTTCTACCTGCTCGCCATGAAGCAGAGATGGCAAATTGACTCCGCGGGCTCAGATATAATGCGTTATTATTGTAACATCCATACGTAATACGGTGTTTCCATGATTCATTCGCCCACTTCAGGGACACTTGAGCGGTCAAACAACAACATACCTTCCCAGGAGGAAAAGCAAAGCCACGTCCAGTGCAGGAGAGAAGTGATCTAATATAAACACAGAAGGTTTATGCAAAGCAAAACTCATCATAAACACGGCGGGGAAGGGCAGAGATCAAACAGTATCACTCCTCGTGGATATTTTCCCCCCTTCTCCTCGCAGTCCCCTGATAATAAGTCAATAAAAGGTTTTCTCAAAAGTGCAAAGGGAATCTGGGAGCCCAGGAGCTTCCCTTTGAAAGTATATTCAAGCTGCAGGAAGTTTCAAAAGCCTCCTCGGAGCATCAGCTCTTTGCACAAAAGCTTTGTGACCTTTATTTCAGCATAGCTACAAATTCAAAGGCATGAGCAGCTATGACGGTTGCTGTTCAGTCATCATTTGACGAGCTGTCTAGGTGACAGGGATGTCAATCATATGTATTGCTCTGCTATTGTAAACAATCCTGACACAAGGTGACCATCCAGCTCAGCCTTATGATTAGAAAACAAATCCAGGTGTGGAGGAAAGCTACTGAAATCCCCTTTGCAGTTTTTTCATCTTCTGCATTCCCTTCCTTGCCAGAATCACACAGCTCTCCAAATGAGAATCTCCTCCAAAATCCCAAAAGGCACCAGCTTTAGGACTTCCCTTTATGAATTCCCAAAAGAACTTACCTGCTGAGAGAAGTATACGCTCTCCAGTGGAAAAAAAAAGCCTCTGCATGGAAGGTCTATCACAATCCTCCATAAATCGATGTACTCTGAAGGTTTGGAATATGTCCCTGTTTCTAGCTTGCACCTATCGAGCATCACATCCCAAATACTTTTTCTCAGCATGCCTCTTTTCTGCTAAACTGTGATATCATTTATCATCCTCTCCAAAGTCCCCCTTTGTTTTCTCTTTAATTGGGAGAATTAGAAATGGTTTCCCAGGAGCACAGCCCCCAAAACAGGCTCAGAGGTGCCTGCTTTCCCCCTCCCACACATCTGTGCACTGGCCAGATGTTGTCCCCACAGCCCTGCAGTGCCCCATCCTACACAGCATCTGGCTCTGACACCTGCATTTCATTACAACCCACGTGTCTCGGTCCCTTCAAGGTCTCCCATTACTTTTCCTTGATTCCCTCTATTTTTTCCATCACCTCCCTGCCATGCTCTGAGTTTGATGTTTCTGGAACAAGGATTGGGCTTGTCGAGGTGTCAGATCTCTGTGTGCTGAATGCTCTGGGATGTATTTGCCACCATCCCCATTCTCTGCCCTTTCTCTTCACCTTGAGGATCCAACACAGAAGAGAACTGGGACAACAGCCCCCACGACGTCCAACTGGTTTAGTGGCCAGTCTCCTCTCCAGAAACAGGGCACCCGTGCAGGACAACCCCTCCGCAGATTGAAATCTCCTCATCAACAACCACCTCCTTTGGTTCACTCTGAGCTTGCTATTTCATCTCATTTTATCATCTTATATTGGGATAGACAGGTAAGAATCCACTCTCTCCGCATATCTCAGGATTTTGGGGACCTCCTTAAGTCATCCCCAGAGGAGACCTGGGCCGATCAGAGCAGCCCTGTTGTGTCCTCCTCGCTGTGACGAGTTTGCAAGGCGCCCGGCACAGAGGCAGTTTTACTCCGCACGTGTACCCTGTCCAACGGGCCATCCTGCTTCTGCATCTCCTAGAAATAGCTCATCCTACAGATAACCTGCAAGGATTGAAGATAACCTTTCAGTCTTGAAGATAAGTCCTCAAGTTACCGGCACAAAATCAGAAGCAGAGGCGCTCCTGGGACGAAGAGCAAAGCTCCAAAAAGGTAGGTTTGGAATCTCATAGAGAAGGAACTGCAGCCTCCATAAGGAAACTGCTGCCAAAGGATGTGGGGAGCAAATATCTTGTACAGAGACACAGAGACATAATGTCACAAAAGAAGAGCCACGGGGTTTTCACAAGCAGATCCCAAGTTCTGTGTGTGAAGGCACAACTCTGTGAGCTACGAATGTCATCCAAAAGAATAGCAATCCATCGGAATTATCTGAAAACACTAGAATTTAGGCCCTTCTTTACATACCAAATAGCATCCAAATAGCATCATACCCATCCACAGCTTGTGAAATACCCACTTACTCTTCCACATTTTATTTTAATAACAGAGGAGTCAAGTGAGCTACAGTGACGGGCTGGTTCCCAGGGAAACACGAGCAACTCCTTTCTCTCAAATAGCAGGCACCAACATTCCCTGTGCTAAACTATGCAGCCTGCTGTGACATTCACATCCCTAGGATATGGCTCCAAAAGGGTTTACGTGGCTCTAGAACAGGGAAGGAGAATGCCATGCCATGGATAGTTGGGCAGCTGGTAGCAGGAATCAGGGCATCACCAAAGCACCGTTCACATCTTGGCTTGCCCCATGGCTCAGGGCATCTCTTGAACCTGGCAGGATCTGTTTGTTTAGTTAATCCCAGCAGAGCTCTGGCCCATTCACCTCCTGAGCCTCCTGGTATCCACAACATCCTTCACGAGATGTTCACAGCTCCACTTGGAGCCTGGCTCATGATAACTTCATTTGCTGGCCCCTGCTTTTCACACTGCATGGACAGCTGCTCCCTGTCCCTTCTGCCCTCAGGGTTTTCCAGACCTCTCTCCTGTGCTCCTGTTGCATCTAGGACCACATTCTGCTTTCACTTGTCCCCAGCCCAATCCCATATTCATAGTTTATAAGTGAGCAAGGGAGAAACTGGCCTAGTGTTAATTTTTTTCCCCTCCCACAATTTGCTTTTCTTCAAAAAAAAAAAAGTATTATTAAACCTGTTTCTTTTTCCCTCACTTGCTTTAGGATCTGGAAGAAAAGACAGAGATAATGAAACACTGAAGCTCGGCGTGCCAAAGTTTCCAGGTGCCCAATGTCCTGTTACCGGGACACTGAACAAACAACCCGCAAACACGATCCTGCCGTTTGCCCTGCCAGCTGGAAGCCTCGGGTCATTCTGCACCGGGACACAACACAGACAGGATCCTCGGGAGCAGCCAGTGTACAGCGGAGCAAAACTCCCTGCAAGGATACCAAAAAATGGCATGGATTTTAATTTTTTACTAATTTGCTGGTTCTGGACGAGGATTGTTCTGTATGAAAAGGTCTCTGTGCACGCAGGTGACTCAGTGCAACAAGCGGCGACGCTGATTCACCACCCCGAGCTGGTGGCTGTGACCTGTGCTGAGGCTCTTCCCTACCAAGAAACAGCCTTGAATGGATGACTTCAAGCAGCATGATTCACCCGCGGGGCGGCGGATGGCAGGGCTCCCACTCCCTCCACAATTCCCATCCGTAGCCAACCTTTTCTGTCCCGTTTCACTCGGCTTTAACTCTCGGTGCAAGCAGCACACGGACGGAATGGTGAATTCGCTCCAAGTGCTGTTGCACCGAATTCCAGCCACTTCCCAGGGCTGCCCATGAACACAATCAGAACCAGAATGTTACCAAAAGGAGAGGAAATGAGACAACCATCAAAGGCAAAAGATGATCCTTAATGGAATTAGGTGCCCATTATAATGGAATACACATCCCAGGTCATGCATTCCGGCACAGCTCTCGCTGGAAACTTCCATCAGCGAGAAACTTCTGATCGGGTCATTAAAAGAAAACCTGGAAATGAGGCAGATCCCTAATGTAGTCTCAGAAATGGTGACAGTGCATTCGAAAAGTCATTCTTTTCTGAATTCAGCCTAAATATCTAAATATCAGCTACTCTGAATCCTGCAGATACTTTTTGACGCAGAAAGCCTAGCAGAAAAGGTTACCCGGTAAAGTAAGCACAGTTCCACGCAACTTAAACATAAATCCTTGAGAATAAGAAAGTCTTTGTGAATTTACAAGCACAATAAGCCCAAGAAGGTTCCTAAAATTGAAGAGTCCTTTTCTCCCCCTTACAGTTGCCGCTGTTCTTCGAGGCCACCACGAGATTCCTGCTACCTGGGCATTGAGCAAGCCACAGAACCGTCCCTATAGCTCTTAATTCACGTGTATATTTTTCCCGTTCTTGCTGAGATGGTGAAATCATGCTCCCCAGCATCCACCTCATACCTCAGGCCCAGCCTGTGGCCCAGAAGACCAAACCCTGCTGCAATCCTATACAAACACTGGCAGTTTTTCTTATCTCAGCATCCGTTTTCCCCTCTGCGGCGTGGACGCGTTGATGCCGTTGCACAAGACAGCGTGACGCACCACAGGGGAAAAAAAAAACAACAAAAAATGCAATACAAATGCAAAAATAGCCATAACTTCCAGTTTTTCCAACCTAAAGAGCCCTAAAATCTCACAGCAGAGGATGGGAGCTCTGTCCCTGTGCTGCTCCCCACGGTTACCTCGTGCTGAGACCTGCAGCGCCCGCAGCTGGGTGGGAAGGGGCCCCTTTAAATCCTTTGTTGTGCTTGCACAAGTGGAAAACAGCTCCTAAAAAAAAAATCCCCTCTGTTTGCCAAGCCGTGTGTAGAGATTATGAATCATTAAATGGCAGCCACGTGTCAGCAAAAGTAGCAGGAAGTGTCTTGCGTTTGACCTTTATTTATAAGAGCAAGAACACTTCGCAGCATTCAGCTGCGACGATCTAATTATCCCCACTCACCAAGAAACATTGGATCCCTTGCCTGCATAGTGTGTTTTTTCCATCAAAAATAATATTAATAACAATAATGCTGTCTGGCTGCTACTGATGGGGCTGGAGGAATTGGGAGAAAGCCCCCTTGATCTGCTGCCTTTCTGTGTTTGGAGGTTGGGGGACTTATTGTGGAAGGTTTTCCCCTGGGATCCTAAGGGAATAGGACGCTTAAAATCCAGACCAGTTGCTGCCTGATCCTTCAGTGCTCCCGTGTTGTTCATTTTCCACCCTTCTTGTTCGACCGAGCTCAGTCCTGGAGGCGCTGAGACCTCTCCTTGCTGTCACAGGTCACTTGAAACGCATGCATGTTTTTTTTTTCAGTAAGAAGTGACCCATCTGGTTCCTCCTAGCCGCGCACAAGGGACGTCTTTGTCCTCGTTGCCCCGGACGGTACAGTAGCATCCTGCCAACTTAGCGAGTTGAGCTGCTCAAAGAAGTCTGTGGGGAGAGGCTGGGGACATGCACGGCCAGAGCAAGGGGTGAAGGGGAGAAAGAGGGCAGAGAAAACCTCCTTGCTGACCCTTCAATCAAAGTCTTATCCCTGCTTGAGTCCTGCATGCTGGGACACAGAGTGAGGTCATCTTTGGACCCACCATGTCCAGCCTCATCATAGCAAAGGGCATCTGTTGCCCACGAGGGTTCTCCAGAGCACAAACGCTGGCTGATCCTGGTGCTAGTCTCCCTCCCAGTTCCAATGAGGAATGTGACCTCATTTCTAGGGTATAGGAGCTGGATATGGTGCCATATGGCCCAGAGGAAAAGAGAGATGAGAGCCTGAAGCACCAAGTTGAAGCTCCCCAGAGCACTGCCCTGATGAGCAGCGCTGTGATCAGCCTCCAGTTCCTTCCTGGCTCCTTTCTGCTCCTCTCCCTGCTTTGTCTACTTTAATATTCAGACCTTGCTGATGCTCTTGTTTCCTTCTTCAGGGTGAGCCCAAGCCACTGCAGAGATCAAGGAACTCCCAGGCACTCACATCATTTCCCAAGTCCACAAGAAGGCACCAGGGCAAGTTACCAGCGACAACAAGCACCCTCCTACTTACCACTCCAGCACCATCAAGCTCCGTCCGAAGGATCTGCTCTGCCTCCGGATCACGTCTGTACCAGAGCCAAATTCTTGGAAAGGGTGAACGCACCCGGACGCTTGGTTGCTGCAGCAACCGCTCCTGACATCATCCCCTTTCCACACGCCGACCGCGGTCACGCAGGAGGTTGTGAAAGCCTCTTTGGCACCACCAGGAAGCTGCGCACGTAGACGGCTGGGGAGGAGACTCGGTTCCAAACTGGGAATACAAGGAGCAGGTGTCTTGTGTCTCCAAAAAGGCAGGGTCGGAGGGTGGTATAATTTGCTAACACAGCAGCCAACACAGAGCCCCAGAGCAAAACAAGCAAGCGAAAGCAAGCCATGGTCCCACGGGGCTGAAGTCCACTTCTTCCAGCCCTGGAAAGCAGCAGGTACAGGGCTGGCTCGACAGCACCAGGCTGTTCTCCATAGCTTTCCCTGGCTGGTGCACAGGAGCTTGCTGCTCCATGACGAAGAAAATCACTTTCCTGCAGGACTCTTGGGACAGAGTTGGTGGCAGAGTCACCATTCAGACCACCTGCCTCCCGCAGAGCTAAGAGACATCTTATAAACTGCATCTCGGCGTGCTTTTGGCACGGGATGTGGGAGATGGGTCTTGGAGCTCATTGCAAATACTCTGTGCAGCTGCAGACAACGTACGACCCTTATCTTTGATGGTAACTGTGATAAATGTTGCAACCAAGACAGCCTCTGGTGTCAGAATTAAGACTCAATTTTTAGCAGAAGCCAGAAATGTTTATATCATTTCTGTTTGCCTCATATTCATCTGAGGTGTTTCTAGAACAAGAGGATTTTGCCAACCTATATCAAGTCATCAGGAGTCTCCAGATCTTCATCAAGTCACTGAAAGCCCTTCTTTTCAGTTGCAGCTTAGAGGAGAAACATAGATTTTATATGACACCCACACCAGAATCTCTTGAATTTTCTAGCCCTACAGTTTGTTACTCCATGGTGAGGAGGCAGATGAGGGTTAAACATCAGTTAAATGTTCTGACTAGGGGAGTGAGAAGACTCATGGCTCTCAAATATGTGCCCGGTTGGTTAGGTTTCAGTCCCTGGAGGAATGAGGACAACGTGAATTTTCAGGCAGGAATGTTTGTTGTTTGCACTGCATAGACTTCTGGTTAGCTAAGCCAGGAGTGTGCCATTAGCAGGAAACATTAACATCTCCTGTCGTCAACTGAAGAACCACAGATGGCTTTGGAGGCCAACGCAGAGTCCTAGGGCAGCTTCCATGAGGTTTCTTCTCTTCCCTGATGAGCAGCAAACTGAGGGGAAGGAGAAGGGACCCAACATGAATCATAGCCAGGGGAGAACTGCTATGGGCTTCACGTGGGAGGCCAAACAGACACTAACCTACAGCTCCCTTTCTCTGTCCATGGAGACTGTGGGCCTTCTAGCACCCTGAGCCTCATTCTACAGGGACAGAAAGAGATGGAGAGCAAGAACAAGCAGTTTTATATGCAGCAGAGTTGATGATACCTAATGATACCATGTGGATTTATGTCTTGCAGTTGGACTCTGGTGTCTGCTAAGAGGTGGGCTGCAGTTGCAGTTTTCTTCCCTTCATTCCCTCTTGTCTCCTAAGGGCTGATTCCTGCACCAGGCACTGGAAGAGTTGCTTTCCATTCCTCAGCAGGCTACATTCAAGGAACTTGCAAGAACTTTATATCTGTGAGCCTTCTGTCACAAAATCTGGTGGAAATTGGTCGAAGACTTCAAGAGGATTGAAGCAGAGGACAGGTCGCAGATAAAGCCAGTACTCTCTTCCAAGCATAATACAAAGTGTGTTCATGTGAGTCTTGTTTCCTTAGGACACTAAGATAAAGTTATACCCACGATAGCTTTATCATGGCAGACAGCCTCGGAAACCAACTCTAAAGAGCTCTAAAATAGCTCTAAAGAGAATGGAGAGCCAGGAACAGAGGCAAAAAGGCAGAACCTTCAGCCAAGAGTGACAGGTTTGTCAGGTCTGGGGTGAGGTTACACCCAGGAGACAGAATGGACAGCATGACACAGTGATGTTTCTCAACATTCCCCCACTCCCAGGCCTGCTTCACACCACAAAAACCCTGTCAAACTGCTTGGGAATTTTCCAGACAAACATCTCTTCCCATCAGGTTCATGGAAAACTGATCATTTCATGGAGAACACATTGTATTCAGTGAAGCTCCAGTGGCACACAGGCAGGGAGATACTTCCTTTGGACAAGACAAATTTCCATTGGAAACCCAACAGCCAGTTCATGTGATGGTGTGAGGAGCGACATAGATATCCACTTATCCGTACTTCCAGGTAGCCTGACTTGTGCACTTGCAATCAGGATCCTTGGTTATCAACTCAACCAACCAAAAGATTCGATGAACTAAAGACTTATTGAAAATAGTCTCAGCTAGTTCCTAGTCAAATACTGAGATGAGCTTGGAGAGATTCATTCCTTTAGCCCTAGAAGTCCTTGCAGGCATCTTCTGAAACCAGAACCATTCCTCTACGTTTGCAATAACAGCCTTAAAATTGTCGAGAGTGACACTAGTGTCAGTCAACAGTGATGAGCCCTTGGGGTTCATGTTTTAGTGTGGAATGAAATGAATTTTACCATTTCCCAGAAATTTCTAGTGCTGACCACACTCACTCTGGCAGCCCAGAATCCTTCAAACTCATCTGCTAGCCATGCCATTCAATGAGATAGATGGTCTCACCCAGATACACTAATAATATGATACAATCTACTCTGTCCTGATGTCAGGAACAAGAATTAGCTAACAAGTCTGGCCAACAAGTCCATGGATACAGATAAGACATGGGCGAAAGGAGCCTAACTCATAGCTATGAGCTGTGTGAACCAAGAAAGTAGCGCGTTTACAGTGCTCCATGCATAAATTCTCTTCTATGAAAATTTTGCCCCATTTTACCAGCCTGGATAGCCCTTCTGAGGTTGTCTGTAGATACCTTTCCCATTTGTTGCAGATCTTGGCAGATATAGTGAACAAGGCATAAAAAGCCTCCCTACCCTGGCATGGAAAGTGGCAGAGAATTTTCGTGTGCTTTGTGCATTTGGTCCCAATGGGAGGAGGCTTTTCAGTTTTCACATCAAAATTCAGAGGACATCTTTGGAGGAGGAAGGATGGTTGCATGTGGCCTTGCAGTCACAGGAGGCTCAGGCCTTCCTGGCAGCAAAGGCAAAATGGGAATTTTGACTCCCATAGATTAAAGGGCACCTTTAAGCAGTAAGATATCACCCCACTTTTCTCCAGGCAGAACAAATCCAGCTCACGCAGCATCATCTTCTACCCCGTGTACTCCAACCCCAACCTTCTCACTGGCCTCCACTGGACTTTTCCAGTCTGTCAATGCTTCTGTCTTACTGGAGAGCCCAAAACAGGACACGGTAGCTGGACCTGTCTCATAAGTGTTGAACAGAGCGGAATAACCAATTCCATGCACTTGCTGGCCATGCTCTTGCTAATCCAAATGGATTGGGGGCTGCTCCCTGGAGAGATAGTCAGGAAGTGTCCCCATTCCCCAGAGGGAAGTTCTGTCCCAGTGTCACTGCTCCACTTGCTCCCACTGATAGACAACACACAGAAATCCCCCCACAAAAAACAAAACTGGGGTAGGACAGGCAATTACTCTGTTTTAACCTTCCTTTGCAAAGGAGGGTCTTGCAGGTCAGCTCTCAACACGACCCATCACATTTGCTGAGCTCAAGTACTTTCTCGAGGGCTTAGACCTTCCTGTTGTACACTGGAAAATGGAGCTGGGACCTTTTCATCACAAAAGGTCAAACAGATCCTTCATGTCCCTTGAACAAGCCACAGATGATCTAATTAACTCGGCCTGTCTGCTGTCTGCTTGCTCCCCAACAGTTTCTGCCCTCCAGGCTAAATGTTCGGAGCTCTTGTTTAAACCACTTCCAAATCCCATTCCTCTGGAATAGACCAATGTACACTCCAAACAAGGGCTCTTCTGGGACCCCTTTTGTGACATANTTTCTCGAGGGCTTAGACCTTCCTGTTGTACACTGTAAAACGGAGCTGGGACCTTTTCATCACAAAAGGTCAAACAGATCCTTCATGTCCCTTGAACAAGCCACAGATGATCTAATTAACTCGGCCTGTCTGCTGTCTGCTTGCTCCCCAACAGTTTCTGCCCTCCAGGCTAAATGTTCGGAGCTCTTGTTTAAACCACTTCCAAATCCCATTCCTCTGGAATAGACCAGCCATGTACACTCCAAACAAGGTGTCTTCTAAGACCCCTTCTGTGACATAAAATGTGATTATTTTGCAGTTCCCAGACCTTGTGAGGACTGTGTCACCATACACGAGAGAGGTGTCTAGGGTGTTTTGAGCCCCTTTGGACCAAGCTGAGGGCATCGGAGCATAGCAGAAGGTGCAAGACGTGCTGGGCTAGTGCAGGGAGATGGTTGGCTAGAGCCTCCCTTGGCATTTGGGAATATGAAATGAAGTTGCGGGCTGCACATCACCCCAGCTACGGGTTCCCTGGCTCTCGTGTGAGCCCACCACTGACAAACATGGGTCAGAATATCAGTTCCCCATGACCACATTATTCTGTGCCTGTTATGAGCTGCATTTCTCAGTCTCTTTTCACACCTTCTTCCTTAGAGCTCGTGGTCATCACTGCTGTCTCCATGCTGCTGCTATCAATTAATCTCACTGGAAGGTCTTCATACATAACTATGACACTTTAGCTCCCATAATGGAGCATTTCTCCTGAAACTTTTATTCATATTCATCTGCCACAGAAGCCTTTCTGCTGCCTTTGGGAGTAGGCGTATTAAATCTTATTTCAGAGCATCATAAACATAAAGGTTCAGGAAAAGCTGGAAAGGTCAAGAGGGAAAGCTCCATGTTTGGACTGACTTTGGCTAGAAGCTGTATAGCTGAAGGCTGCCAAAGAGGGTCAGCAGAAAGAGCGGAGAAAATGTTCATTTCATTCCAGTAGAACAAGCCACCACGGACAGGAGGGCAGCCACAAAATGCTGTGCAGAAGGTTATGCTGTCTCCTGGCGGCTTTTCCTGGCAGGCATCATAAAATGAAGCAAGGTTACGTCCTTCTGACTAAAGACGTTTATAAGGTTGCTGATGAAAATACAAGAAAGCCAAATAGGACCGTCTGCCACGGCAGAACTTAGCAGGACAGTCTGGCTTCGGGCTAAGATGCAAAAACAAATCCTTCCCTGGTCCCTTGGATGAAGAGAAGAGGAAATGACTGTGTCAGCCCTATCTCAGTGCAGCTGAAACGGCACCGGGAAATGAGGAGTTGTGCAACCCTGGCCCCACTCACACACACAGACAGATGTCCACATCCTCGAAGGAGCCCAGATCTCGCTTAGGCACCAAAGTCAGATATTCAGCTGAGTGCAGAGCCAGCAAGAAAACTGCACAACCCCCAGCAACGTTTGGACAAGCATTTCAGAGCATGTCAGAGTCCTTCTGTCCCAACGCTGACCTCAGCCGCCAATCTGGGTATTTATTGTGACATCTAAGAAGAAAATCTGCCCCTACCAGAGGTAGTAGAACTTTTTCACATGTGCATGTCAAGATGTGCTACCTGAGCAATGACCAAGTAACACATCAAAGAATAAGTGAACCGAAGGGATAGTCCAACTCATCATAAGAGAAAACATTAAATCAGCGTCAGGTGCAACCTTAGAGCAACACTACAGGACACACTATATTTGCTGAGGGAAAAAAAAGCTGAGCTATGAGCAGAGAGTTAGATCCTGTCCCTCTCCTGCCAGGCAGACAAAACTCTTAACACAAGGCTGCATTATGCTCCCTAGTGAAAATTATACCTGGGCACATAAAAATCTACACGCTGCATCAGTCATTTCTCTATAAGGACCCTTGACTCACATTTAAAATACATTGCACACAGTTGCATGTGTTGCACTGTGCAGCTATTCCAAATTTCCCTCCATTACTAGACACCCAAATATGCCATCTGTAAGCTTCATTCCCCCGGAATCCTAATAATGTCATTTAGGCCACAGCAAGCTAATTGGCGGTGCCTTTGCAACAAGCAGCTCTGACACAAGGTCAATGGGTTGGGAACTTGCAGAGGTTTTTGTTTTGAGCAGTGGAAGAGAGAGCACAGAAATGTTCCCTTTTAGCTCTTGGTAAGTTAAGCATGAAGGCAACCACTGAATCAAAGTGTTTTCTTGTCATCCCAAGGGATACGAGGTCTCCACTGATCCAAAGCTGGTGGATCCCAGTACCTGGAACTGGCCACTAAACATCAGCAACACTTCAAGGCTGCCCAGCTCCTTCAATGACCCTCCGAGACCACACAGAGGCTATCGGGATGACAGTGCCCGAGGTGGGGACAAGGGCAGAAAAAACCTTCCCCTGATTCATATTTCAGCCTTCTTTTCACCTTCACTTCCAGGTTTCAATCCCTCCAGTTGCAAAGCAGCAAGATCTGTCCGAAGAGCCCGTGACCAGCCTTGTGCCTTACCTTGCTGAAGTGACTTCTCACCTTTGACGTTGGTCGGGCTGGGCCGTGTCCACCAGCTGCAGCCCTTGGTCCTTGGCATGAAACGACCCCCTGGCCCTGCAGAGACAAGGCAGGTGGAGAAGCTGGTCTTAATTTGTGGCTGCACAAATGAACACAGCGCAGCAGGAACTCAGAGCCACCAAGTGCTGGTGCCGCAACTTCCCTTTTCCCTTGTGATCTGTGGGAAAGGGGAGACGATCCGGGCTCAGCACCAGGAAATTCAGCAGCCTGGAGTTTCCCAGGAACAAGTGTCTCCTTCATTGCCTTGATACCCAGTGGTAACCAAAGGAAACACGTTAATCCTTTAAATCATTAGATTGAGATGGCCTAGCAGCAACCACAGAGAGCACTCAGCAGAGTTCATGGCCCAGCTTGCTTTGGTCTCATCCTTAAACTAGACTGGTGATTTCCTCACCCCTGATTCCCCTACACACCTGTGTAGAGGAATATATAAACCCTGCTCCCGTCTTGCTCTGGAGGAGTCACCCGGTAAAGCAGAAGCGAGGGGAAGGGCAGCACGGAGAGATACTGGACGCGATGGAGCTCGTTGCTCTGCTGCAATACGGGAGAAACTAGAAAGGGCGAGCGCTCTGCGTGCTCAATGCACCTAGGGTTGCTCCAGATGGGGCTGAGCAGGCCAGGAAATCATTCCGGAAAGAAGGATTGCCTCTACCTAGCCCTGCAGTCAGGATTTGCCCTTCTCTCTCCTGGAGGATATGCATTTTTTTGAATATGGATATGCATTTTTTTCGACTCAACTTTAAGAGCCACCTTGGAGGGCGAGATCAGTCACCACCGCCACACACAGAAGCACCCCGGGCTACCAGGTCTTGGCAACCTGTGCTGTTCCTCCCCATTTCCAAGGAAAAGGGATTTGCTCTCTCCTCTCCCACTGGCCTTTTCCAAGGATGGCGTCTGCCTGGAAGCCACTTGCCGTCACTCATTAGCTCTACTCTACTAGTAGTAGACAGGAGAGGAGACCCCNCCTGGAGGATATGCATTTTTTTGAATATGGATATGCATTTTTTTCGACTCAACTTTAAGAGCCACCTTGGAGGGCGAGATCAGTCACCACCGCCACACACAGAAGCACCCCGGGCTACCAGGTCTTGGCAACCTGTGCTGTTCCTCCCCATTTCCAAGGAGAAGGGATTTGCCCTCTCCTCTCCCACTGGCCTTTTCCAAGGACGGGGTCTGCCTGGAAGCCACTTGCGTCACTCGGGAGGTCTGAGCGAGCAGCCACGTGGAGGGTCACGCGTGTGACAAGGGTCAGCGGCAGCAGGACAGGAGGGGAGACCCCATGAAGCGCAAGGACAACGGCAGCGCGTGCTCGGGGCCACGCTAAGGCCACGGCACCGCTTCCCTGCTGAGGACCTTTTCCATCCGGAGCCCATCAGCTGCACGTCCTGGCAGCACGAGGAAAGGAAAACCTCAAGCCCCACTTCCTCGTGATAAAAGCACCGGTTCTATTTAAAGACGCTGGAAATGGAGCCACAGATCACAACGGGGCTGCCTAAGAAACCTGCACGTTTGCTGTAGCGTTATGAGAACTCTAACATGAATGAAGGTTGCAGCTTGACAGCATCAAGGCTTTGCAGAAGAAAACAGCTGGAGATACTGCTGCCTGCTTCATCCTTCCGCACTCATCATCCTCACTCATGCTGCAGCTCTCCTATCCCTCCAGCTTTCAAAACCATGACGCTTTATTTTACTCGTCTGCCTGTTTTTTAGGCAGATCGGCTCTCTAAACTGCTTCCCTGCCTGACTATAGAACCGACACATGGAGGAGAGGACATGGACAATGTTGGGAGTTGGCACTGGGGAAGAGGGGCACAGTGATGTTCTCCTAGTACCACGTCACCTGGTGCTGCATGTTCTACCTGATGCTCTTGATGCACAAGGCTGGGGAAGGAGGCAGCTCCTGCAGCACTGTCACTTAAAAAATATTGGCATCCCTAACCTATAATCAATTATTCAGGTAGAAAAATGGGGAGGGGACTATAAGAATAACCAGCAAGGTCCATTTTTGCTGGTGACTTGCCTTCAACCATGGCCAAGACTGGATGTCTAGGACAAAAGTGTCAGAATAGAGCAAATAGTTGGAGATACTTCCTCCAAATGTCCAGTCAACTTCTGACAATTTGTGGCTTGTGACCTCCAGACTTCCTGCGCCGTGAAAATGTTTTCATATTTAATAATCTTTAGTGCATTTTTCTTCCATTAATTTGTCTAGTTGCTTCACGAAGCCCCATAGATTTTTGACACCTGCAACATCCTGTTGCAAGGAGCTCCACAGCTTAATTATAGAGGTGGAGAAGAACCACCTCCTCGTGTGTGTTTTGTATTTGAAATTTAGGGCCTTCATCTAATGTCCTTAATTCCTGTGCAGAAAAAGATGTTGAATATACTCTGCCACCCTTCCTATAATACTCAGTGATTTACAAACCTCTCTAAAATCACTTCTCTTAGGTCTCTTCTGCAGCCTGATGCCAAACTCATCTAGTTAGGGATATGGTAGTCACTACAGGCTTTTGATTGTCCTCATCTGAGCCTCTTCCAACTACTTTATGTCCCTTTTGAAAGAAGGGATCTAGGGAGCCAGATGCTCCCTAGAAGAGAGCAGTTGAATTCCCCTCCATGAAGGTGTTTGTGTCCAGACTGGCTCAAAACAAAGGGGCTACTGAACACATAACATGGAAATCCATCATGCCAAGGCAACACCTGCTAAATAAATAGCAACACCTTCCTTCCTGCCTCCAAGGAGAGGTGCTTGGTGCTTATATAGCAATCAGGGTGCTTAATTAGGGTGCTTAGAGCAAGAATGGGTGAAAGGAGGGAGGATGCTCGGACTATCCGGCTGCTCTGTCAGGGCGCATTGGCCCAGCCAGCAGCATCCTCTGTGCACGGCTCCTTGTTCCCTTCCATCTGAGTGTTCACGGATGCTGGGCAAACCCTTTTGAGCACCCGAGTGGCTGAGGAGGCAACGTGTTCATCGCTCGGAGTGGGACACAGCAGCTCTCGTGGTACCTGTGCTTCACCAAGCAACATTCGTTGAAGCCTGCAAAGGCAGCAGAGGTAGGAAGCAGCTCGCGAGAGCCAGGCTCATTTTACAAACACTGAAAATGCTGGAGCAGGAGGCACTCGGGAAACGCTGCTGAGCAAATCAGCTCCCGTCCATCCCCATCGGGAAGGAGACACCCACACACACATGTCCCTGCACCACCCCAGCACCTACGTGTCCTCTCGAGGCAGCGTCCAGCAGCTTCGTCCGTGCAGGGCACCGCTGTGGACCAGACTCATTTCTGTTGATGCTGAAACCCCGGCGACGGCGACTGTTGGCTGAGAGATTCCGCAGTTCCAGGTTCTCGCACGGCTCCGTCCAGGGAGTGGTGCACCTTGTCCATGCGCTTAGGACCCAAGTACATGGTGAAATACCATGGGGAGACACCAGCATGAAAGAAGACGCACAGAGGAGAAAACGAGACAATTCTGGGGTTTCCCACCCTTTTAATTTTGTAGTTCTTAGAGTGTTGTGGGGTTTTAAGGAGACACTTGATAGGAAGGATTTTTAAAATAATGCAAGGATTTTAAAAATTAATTCTCCCNCGGCGACGGCGACTGTTGGCTGAGAGATTCCGCAGTTCCAGGTTCTCGCACGGCTCCGTCCAGGGAGTGGTGCACCTTGTCCATGCGCTTAGGACCCAAGTACATGGTGAAATACCATGGGGAGACACCAGCATGAAAGAAGACGCACAGAGGAGAAAACGAGACAATTCTGGGGTTTCTCACCCTTTTAATTTTGTAGTTCTTAGAGTGTTGTGGGGTTTGAAGGGGATACTTGATAGACAGCAAGGATTTTGAAAATAAAGCAAGGATTTTATAAATAAATTCTCCCCACCTATGTTTGAAGGAGCAGTATGGTAGAGACCACACAGTTTTCAGTGAAGATAAGCCAGACCTTGACATATGATTGCACAGAAGTGGCAGTGAGATCAGGTCGGAGAGGAAATCAGAGCTGAAGGAGGGTTGTTACAGCCGATGGGAGTGATTAAAATGTGGTTGGGCTGTGAGAAGAAGTGGAAAGTTAAGCAAAGAGCCAAAGCAGGATGGAGATCAGGCAAGGGGGACCACAGGGACAGATCTGAGTGCACAGAGCAGTGGGGCAGGAAAGGGTTTGTGAAAGGAAGAGGGATAAATGCAGTTTTCCAAAGCCTCCTGGGAAGAGATTAGAGGCAAAAAGGGGAGCCAAAGGGGATGAATGATGAAATCAGCTTTACCATGAGATTGCAATGGCTTGAGAACAGAGGAGAGGAAACGGGTGCTGGAAGGGGGCCAAGGCGGCGAGATGGCCTGGAGGTCTTTGCAGAGCATCAAGCATTTAAGAGGTTTTGTCCCTCTCTTGGGGTAGGTCCATACGATGCCCTAGCCTAGGGCTGCTTCCAGATGAGGATCTCTGTCCTTCAGGTTACATAATATCTGCAGGGTGGTCCTGCAAATTGCAGATCCTGGATTTGCAGTGCAAGTCCTGCTGCTGGTGCAGGCAATGATGCGAAGGGAGAAGAACTCCTTCTCTCCCATAGCACTGTGGCTTTTAAGCAGTAAAGCAGAAAGCAGCCTTTGCAACTGGCTGTTTTGAGCATTTTAACATTTGAAGCCAGGGTACACCTGCTACCAGATAAAAATTGGAATTGACCTTGCAGTTCTGAACCAATGAAATGATTTGCTGTCTGTTTAGATACCCCCAACACGAGGCACTCATTAATATTGTACCTAGGCAGGTCACATATCTGAATCCAAAAGTCATTTTGCTCTGAATGGCAGGTCCATAAAAGCAGTGTCCCCAAGGCCAGTGCCACCCTCTAGTGGCCACCACTCATCCACAAAGGTTCCCCGTTTTTGTGGTGATCCCTCCGTTGCTTCTCATGGTTAAAATTTAACTCAGGAACACATGAAATTATTGCAGAAAATCTTGCTCCACCCTGCTAACCAATTGCAAGGCAAGATTGGACCTGCTGGGTGCTAAAAATGCAAGAAAAAACATAGAAACTCAGGCCAGCCTCTACTATCCCATCAGTTCCTTCTGACTGACCATCCAGCATAACATAAATCCCAGTGAGTCCATGAACACTAATATCAAAAAGAGACCAGGTAGAAGTCAAATGCTTTTAATGAGAAAAAAAAAAAAAAAAAAA
>VWPW01009403.1:0-85771 GCA_013389825.1 Crypturellus undulatus | reverse complement strand
CTTGATGTCCCTAAGTTTGCCCATGGACTCCTTATTAAGTATTTAAGCTTTTTCCTGGTCTGGCTGGACAAACTCCCTGTGCCAGCGTAGTCAGAATGAGTCTGCTGTGGATCTCGGGGATGTCTGCTCACACAATTTGGGATGAGCCTCTTCCAGAGCCTTTCCAGAGAGTGCCCTGCCACTGGGAAGTATCTGTGGCTGGAAGAGCTTGAAGCATGATGAGGAAATAACTGCAGCAAAAAGCTTCAGTTTTTTAGTCCTCATACACAACCCCTTTAAGAGGAGATTTGACATTAGGTTGTGTAGCAGTTTGCTTGCCAGCTCCTTCCTCTTTGCTATAAGTCAGTGAGCAGCTCTGCATTTAGTACCTTTGTAAGGTAATTGATACTTAAATCTTTCAGTGGAGTTGACAGTCAAGCTGCTCCGAACACACCCCTGATACTATAACATTCACCTTTGAAATGAGTCCATAGCTAATTCCCTAAAGCTATTAGCCTTTGGTATTTGAACTGCAGGGGATGCTTTAGTGCAAGTGTCTGCAGCCTGGATGAGCACCAAGCGGGACTGCAGGTTGTGTCACCACCTCTCTGTTGAGTTTGGTCCAGAATTGCTCCTGTATTGTAGGAGGACGCCAGGATGGCACTTGCTGCACCTTTTCGGAGGACATGCAGTGGGGATGGCAGCTCCTGGGTGGCTTAAAGCTCCGTCTGCCCAGTGTTTCACCCACTGCATGTGGAAATGGAACTAAAGAATAAATTATATGCACTTAGAAAATCAAACGCAAGCCGGTGGTATGATATCCATATGTTCAACTGGACCAGAAATGCTCTCAGAATCAAAGATGCCACTCAAAAGCAGCTCGACTAGCTAGAGTGACGGGTACTGCACTGCCCTATTCGGCTTCGTGGCTGGACTTTGTTTTTCCACCTGGTCAGGGAGAAAAAACAATTGTCTTCAGGCCCCATCACTCCCATAACTTGTCTGGCAGTTGTTGTACAGCCAACCCTTCATTCAAAAGTGACGAGTCTGGCTGCTAAAAAGCCTGAAAACTCTTATGGAATTTGGGGACCTTTGCGCCATGACACACTTTCCATGTTATTTTAAGTGCTGACTTTCTCTTCTTTTTTTATTCTTTATTTCTACCTTTTCTCTGCAACTAGAAGCACTCAAATTAAACATTTCTCTCTTTCTGTCTTTTAAAGGAAGAACTTTTCTAAAGCTTGATTTTAGTAGTGCAAAGTTATTGGCTCCTAGTGAGGGTCCATGGTCCCCTTGCAGAAAATCTTTGACTCCCTCCAACCATCTCAAATGCAGAATGGCAAACTGAACTCTCGGGAAAGGAATGGGTTTGTTCTGTGACTGTGTCTGTGTCTATGTCACACATCTGTCTGTGTCTTTTTCTCCTGAGATTGTTGTTCTCCCCTGTCATTTCTATGGTAAGAAGGAGAACAGAGACTGTGGGTTAGGCTGTAGAAAACTCAGTGTATTTTAGAGACTGAGTTTGCTAGTGTTGCTCCTCAGGTGACCATTCCTAAGGGTGGGATCCCAACTCCCTTTAGGACATGGATTTGAGGATGGATGACTGTGATGGAGGATAGTGCCCTTTAGGGGCAAACAGGAGCAGGAGTGCAGCCATGCCAGAGCTGCCTTTCACCCTGTGCTCTGGGTCTGGGGAGCTCCCAGCAAGGCAGCCTGTGACTCCGAGTGCCGTGGGACGCGGCAGCCGGGTCCTGGCTCCGGCGACGCTCGTTGCCGTTGTTACGCATTTGCACTTACCCCATGTCGGAGGGTGGTGACACTTCCCTCCCCACTTTGCAAGGCTAATTCTATTAACATTCGTGAATTGCTTAGTTACTATGGTGATGAGAGCTATGGAAAAAGCTAGCCCTGAGCAAAATATCTCTCTTTCTTTGCCTTTGAGATTTTATTAAAAGTGAGTGACCATAGCAGTGGTCTGGGGCTAGACTGATCAATTTGAGTAAGTCAAAGCACTGGCTTGTGCCTGGAAAGCTCTAGGCAAGAGATGAAGCCAACAAATGTCTCACTGAAACAGCAGGCTCAAGATCCGTGGAAATGAGGGGCCCTTGCTTACTCTCAGCTTGGGTCTTCCAGCAGAAGCAGCAGTAATGCCTGGAGTGCTTCATGCTTTGCTTTGGAATATCCAACACTAACTCTGGAGATAAGCAGTGAGTGTGCAGAAATGACATGTAAGAGGCACGTGGATTTATTTTCTTGTAAAGTAGATTTTAAAAACACAACTATGAGCTGATTTGTTAAAGTGCTAATAATATATTGCATGGTCTTAACTTGGGACAGTCTTAACATGGAACCAAAGTCTTAACATGGGCCCAAACTCCTCCCTGCAATGAGCACAGAAAAATAAATTGAGTCAATCTGTTTTTGAACCGTCAATGTCTTACTCTTCCTATCACCTTCTGAAATTACTAGGGTCTGTACAGACAGGAATAACTGAGTTCCCCACTCATTTCACAAAGAGATCAAACATATAGAGAAATGACTTCCTAAAGCCATGGCTGGGATATGGCACAGCAGCAGGAGGTGAGCACTGATGGCACAAGCTGTTGCTTCTAGCCAGAGTTGCCTTTCCCATTAAACAGAAATGTCGGGATGGTCAAGCCAGGAGCACTTGGAAAAACAAGAATCGTTAGCAGGACAGACAGACAGTCGAGGACAACAGAGCAGTGAAGCAACAGACAGTGAAGGACATGGAGGAAAGGAGCGTGGTTTTATTTCAGGTGGATAAAGCAGCCTGTGCTCTCTGCTCTCACCTTCGCAGCAATGTTTTCTTGTGCTTCCACTTTTCCAGAAGTTCAACAAAGAGCCAGCAGGCACTGAAATGCCGTTGAAACGAGCTTCTATTCCCTGAATATCAAATTCATGCAAATTACTGATGTTGCAAATTATTTTCATAAAATAAAAACAAACTGTGTTTTCATCAAAGCTTGAACTGTCAGCTGTCTCCATAGTTTTCTTTCTTTTTTGTTTTTTTTTCTTTCTTTCTTTTTTTCTTGAGTTTCTCTTCCAAAATTAGTTACATTTGGTAGTTGCTTTTGAGATTCTGGGTTCTGCCTGTTGAAATAGCCTGAAGAAGCAGGCGAGAAAGAAAACAAATAGTAAGTTTGGAAATAGAACCAGGTGGGCATATAAGAAATGTAAGTAGGAACATTTTGAATAATGATGCATCTATATTTGTGCCCTGTGCACATTTATATTCTTGCTGAGTTTTTGTGAAAATGATAAGTTTGCTGCAAATTATGGATAATCATGAAAATGTCCCTGCTGTCACAAAGGAAGCAGCTTTCTTGGAGAGGAAACACATTCTCCTTTGACAATGATCTTACTGTAGGGTAGATATTTAGGAAAATCATACCAATTTATAATGTCCAGAAAAGACTGAGACTTTGAGTATGACAAAATATATTGACCAAGGATTCAGCCCAGGACAGAGATCCTCTCATCCTATATTACACCAATTAACGTGGGTTCCTGGATAATTAGTCTTGTATGAATGTTGTAATGGAGCTTGAGTGTACAGGGGAGATGAATGTAGGTAAGTTGGGTTTTTTTTGTTGTTGTTAGTAGAGGTTTAAAATACCAAGATTTTGAAGCTACTTTATAATGGTCAATATCCCCAGCTGAAGCTATCTTTGCAAAAGGTGTTCTGAGTGCAGCTAATGTGCAGGGCTCTTTGGAAAACTCAGCTCAGAGTCTAATGAAAAATATTGGAGTCCTTTCTAAGGGATTAATGGGCTGTTAATGCACAGGCCAAGGCACAGACACTAAGCTTTCCAAAAGTAGAAGACCAGTTTCAAAATCACCCGTCTATCACGGTTCTCCTCACTCCTCAGACTTTTCAGACTTTTCATTTTAAAACTTCATCAATGTCAGTATCCCACATCCTTAAAAGACCAAAATGAAATGTTTCACACCATATCAAATGCAACATGTCATTCAAAATAAGCTAGTTTCCTCTTTTAAAAAAACTTTCTCAAATCACTGAGAAGGTATATAGGACTCTCTAGAAAAAACTGATTTTGGTTCCTTGAGTGTAGTAATGATGTGAGAAGCCAGCTGAGGCACCACGTGATGTAAGCAAAGCCCTTGGGATCTCGTCCGCCTTGGACGGTGCTGCCAGGGCCGGAGGCACCCGCTGAGGCGTCCGGCCGAGCAGGGGGTCTGTAACCCGTCCGCTCCCAAGGAGCTCTCAAACACACTGCTTGCTCACGGCTTTCTTCTGGGCACCCCTCATCCAGCCTACAGGGTGCTTGCAAGCTAAACTCTATCATTAGTCAGTATGCTAAGGCTTTCTAAAACAGTGTAGACATAACCTACAAGTGAGAAATTCTGGTCCACAAGTCTGCTTCTAGTCTCAGAAAATCTTTTTCTTTTTCCCATATGAAGTCAAGCTCTTATGCTCTCTCCTCTTCTCTGCCTTTGCTTTCCACTCACCAATATTTATCACTTTCCTTCTGTTTTTTGTAGCATGGATGCTTGGTGAAACATGAACTTGACTCAGAGGCCTCTTGTCAAGCCTGTCTGGTGAAACTTATTGCAGATAGAGCGAATAAAGCTAAGAGCAGGACTGAAGTGCACTTGTAAGGATTTATCTTTGTCTTCCATCTCTTTTTTTCTATTTCTTCTGTACCACAACTGCCTGAGTCCAGCCAATTTTTAATGGTGAAAAGCAGCGAGGCAGGGCTGCTTCATGAATCATTAGGGAGTTGAAGTTCTGCTCATAGCGAGGCTGATTTGTCCATCCATAAACAATTCCTGTCGTTCCTGCAACACTGAATATCATTTTCAACAGCAATCGCAAAGATTGTTTTTCCCCCTCTAATTATAAGTTTGGTGCAACCACGTTTTTGCAGGCAGCACATCTAAGACACATCATCACGGCCCTGGCCAAGCCAGGCCAAAGCGACCCTCCATCTCAGCTGTGTCCCTCACCACTGAAAGCTGCAAGTAAACATAAAAAGAAACATCACTGTTTTTTTTTCAGTGCTTCTCCTTTCCTGGAGAGATTCTAAAGTGTTTGTGTGCTAGACTTATCTAAAGAGCCAGCGTTCTTGAAGATTAAAGTTTTTGTCTTCCATAGTGGTTTGGGGCGGGAAATAAAAATATTTTATGCTGCCAAGATTAGATGAAAGCTCAAAAGGTTACTAGCTACATACAAAACTGCCTGGACTGTTCCTTTACATACTGGTAAGGGATTCTTGAGGAACCTAATTTTACATCCCATTAGAGAAAATGTTGACCCTCCTGCAAAGAAACAGAAATGCTGAGCACTACCATGTGCTGCCTTTGCAGCTTGGTATCTCAGTGCCAGTTCTGTCTGGGGAACAAAGGCAGTGGACAGCAGAGGTAGGCACTGGAGCAGGGCTTCCTGATGCTTTCATTAAATAATATATACAAATTATAGCAATTTGAGAAGACCAGCAAAAATGCTACATATTAGAAGTACTGGTAGGAAACAGCAGGGCAGCTGCATATGGGCAAAATTTTTATGTCACTGGTGACTGGAATTCATATAACTCTATTCTTCAGCACAAACGCAGTGAAAGGTTTGAGTTATTTTCATGTGGCAGCAAATTGGGGGCATTTACTGCATGAACCACAATAACTATCTCCCATTACCCAGTTTATGGGGTGAACTTCTACACACTCATTCAAATTCATCTGCTTGGCAAATTGAGAGCATTCACTTGTTCGTGAATCTCCAGATCTGTGAATGTGACCAACTGGGGATGTCTGTAGGTCTGAGTTCACTTTATTTTTCTCCTTTTTTAGCTTTAGTTTAGTAAAGCATGAACAGAGCCGCTATGCTAGTCAGTAGTGTGGAGACATAAATTGTTTCTCAGAGTGCCCCTGGCACAGGGCACACCAAATTGTTCTACAGCGCATTTGGGATAACAGTGCTGTAAAAAATGCTATTTGAATACAATTTCCCACTAAGGTAAATAAAGGATAAGAGAATACATAAAACAATTAATTAATGCCTTCCGACTGACTTCAATTCTGGGCATGGAGGATGGAAGCTTCTGTCTTCAAATGAGAGAAATCTTTTGTTTGGTTGTTTTACAAATATATATCTATCTATATATAAAGACATTTATTTTTAGCCTTTCTAAAGTTTTTTTCTGGTGGTTCCCTAGACTTGCTGAAGCCCAGGATGTTGCGAGGGGAACAGAGGAGGCTATTTGGGAGTTGAACCCAGGGAGTCATGTTTAGCAGGTTGATCCAGCCCCCGGGCAGTGTCCTGGATGTGCCATCTCCAACAGCTGGGATATGTGGGAGCCCAGACCCAGAAAGGTGAGTCTGGTTTCCCATGGCACACAGCCTTCTTGTTAATCATCTTGTGGCATGGTCTGCCAAGGAGACTGAATCCTGCAAGCCCTGGTGAATACAGCTTTTGAGCTGTTCAGCTGCTGAGCTGGTTTCTTACGGGGGAATCTGGACTTCTGTTGAAGAACTGCCCTTTTTCACTGGAGAAAGTGCCCATTGGAAAATTCCTGACTATCTCTATATTTGCAAATTATATACAGCAAGAGTAGCAGATTGGAGTTTCCTTGATCCACTTCCTCCCAGGGATGCAGATGTCGTTACAGCCCCTGGAGTCTGCTGTAGACTAACTGTGTGGACACTTATCTATACTTACTGAATTAGCACCTTCCATGGTGTTGCATAGACCACTAGAAATCAGAAAATAACAACTTTAGATCATTAATGACTCTTGTGGATTTAATAGTGTTGAAGCATAATTTGGGGATAAAGAAAAGATATTTAAAATCAGTTCTTTAATAAGGTCCATCCTTCCAAGCTGTCTAAGAATGGTTATTAAGGAAGTATTTTATTCATTGAACAGCAAAAGCAACAAGCTTTTTATTACTAATATCACATCTTCTAATAGGAAACTTCTGACAGCTCATATCCAACCTCTGACTTAGTAGAAACAAGATGAGTAAGAGAGAACTGATATGTCTTCTCAGGAGAACAACTCATTCTCAAGAAAATCCTGCAAAAACATTTTTTTTTAATCTTTGAACCATATGCATTACATATGAATTTGTAAGTAAGTGACTCATTTGCTGCGGACCTTATACCCTATTTAATAACTCTTCTTTCTTTGCTTAACATTGTACTCATATCTTTCCCTGTCATACAATATCACCAGATATTTCATATTGCCAAGCATTGCAAATACTTCAGAAAATCCAGTCTCACTTCACTGGAGTCTTGTGGAGATTTGACATAAAGATCCTTATTATACTGCACACTCAACCCTACACTCTATAAAGCTAGTTGTTCTTCCTCTATTAATGGGAAAAATGTGCCCAAGTTAAAGAAGAACCAGAACACACTTATTTAACTCTTATGCCTAGAGTCCTATTTTTCAAACTAAACGATATGCAGATAAATGCATAAAAAGCTTAATTGGTTTCTACCTATGAACCATGTAGATGTAATCACTGTAGACCAAGCAACTAGAGCAACTAGAGCAGTAGGAATTCTCTGTCTCGATATAATGAGCAGGGATGATATAGCTGGGCCCCCTATGTATGCCACAGGCATGTCAGGTCTGTTATTATACACACCCTGGACAGGTCCAGCCATGGGATCAATTTATATCTCACAGTCATGCTATGGCATTTTTCATTTTACTGTTATGCCCTCAATATTGGCAAGGGCCAGCACTGCTCCTCAGTTTCCCCATAAGTGATTGGTAAGGAATGGCCAAGGAAAACAGGTGTTTCATAGAATCATAGACTCATTATGGTTGGAAAAGACCTTTAAGATCATAGTCCTTTTCCATTTTTAAATATCTGAACTTCATCTCTTCAGCTGATGTAAAACACCACATACTGCCATCTGCATTTGTCCTCGTAGCGGGCTCCACCAGCCTCTAAGCTGTGGCAGATGAAAAAAAATTCACAAAATTAACCAAAACATTTAGAAATGTATTAAGGAAACTCCACACTGATCAATATTTCTCATTTATCACCACATGGTGTTCTGGATGGGCTCAGGATTCGGCAATAATCACGCAAAACAATGTGGCTACATCAAGCATTTATTCAGGCGAAAGCACATGAACATAGAAGAAAAGTACAGATAGTTATACTATACAGACACTCGTGAGGTAACACTTGTCAGCAGGATACTGAGACCGAACATCCTCTTGAGCTGTTGAATTAGTGTATTGTTGACAGGCTCTTAACTTGGTGGGTGCCCCGCGGAGACCAGGCAGGCCTTGGTGTGAGGAGTCTCTCCTTCCTCTAAGTGTCCAACTTAAAGCTGATTTGCTTTCCCTGTGGGCACTGCTTTGAAAGCCAAAGTCTCTTGGGGCTGTGCAGATCTCCCCTGGTTGTTACCAGACCTGGAGCATTGAGTCCCTTGGTCTGATTTTCTAAAGGGCAAACACTGCTTACCAGTATTCCGTCCCCTCCTGGTGTCCTAAGGGCCCCACTGTGGACCTGGCTGAGTGGCATGTGGGGCCCTGTCTGCCACCCTGTCTGTGTCTGCCTTGGAAGGACTTCCAGTCTTTTCCAGTTCTTGTGCCAGATACCACCCCTCTTGTAGCACAGATTTGGCCAGTGTGAGTGAGTCATCTTGGCTTTGGCATGTACCCCTGGACAAAAGAGCCCTTTGCAGACTGGCTCTGGATGGAGATTCATGGGCATGTGAAAACCCCAGCATCCCTCACTTGGAAAATCTGCAGAGCACTCACTCAGCCAGGCAGAGTGGGTTTACAGCAAGTATTAAAGCACTTTCCTTTTCTCATACCAATGAGTTAGTTTAATGCAATGAACTTCTCAACTAGGTGGCTTTCTCCCTCCAGCATGCCCTATAGGAAAGGCTAGGAAGATTGGTCCTCTGGACCTGTGGCTGGAACTGACCATCCAATTTAGGAATGCTCTAAAAAGACCTTGATACAAAAGGAGCCTGATACATGCCTAGCCCGGTCTAACATAATGTGTACCATGAAGAGCAGAGCTCCTTTGAATGAATCTGTATTCTTGGTTTGCCAAGTCAGAGTTTTGTGAAAGATCTTTTGGTCTTGCTGACTGCCTCATAATGGGAAACCCACAAAATGTAATTTTAACACATTTAATTAACGTGATGGTGCTTCCTGGAACCTGCCAAGAATTTGCTGGAATGAACAGGTATCATTTGGTTTGTCTCCACTCCTGCTCAGTCAAAATCTGCTCTGAAAACAAATGATTTGGAGTGGTTGCCTGGGTGCACTCTGGCATCCCTTCCTTGCAGGTGTCCCTGCTTAGACTTCAGAGCCATTTCAGCTGCTCCTGGACTGCTGCTGAAGGATGGCTTTGGCCATCCTAATGAGCATGATTGCCAGTTGCAGGTAGCATCATGGGAGCCCGTGCAGCACTGCTGGCACATGTCATCCATTCTGCTGGCTCATGTCTCTGACCTGGGGACCAGGATACAAAGAATGTGGTGCCAAGCCTACCATTAGTGGGATTGCGAGGTCAGCTTGGTCACTTGGTCTTGCCAAGTGCGTAAGGTTTGGCAGAAGGTGTAGCAGAATATAAAACACCGTCACAAGTGATACAGCAGTTTCCTTCAGAACAAGGTTATCAGTGAGTCATTTGGTGTGAAAAAACAACATTCTGCGGAAGGCTCTGATGAACTAAACAAGCTGAATGCACTGCTTGGCATGCCCCGGGCTTCAAGATAGCTGTAAAACACCACAGAAATAACCCACTTCTTTTACGTTGCCTTAGGCCAGTTTTGGGCTGAATGCCTGATCCAAGGCCCCTTTATACTCCTTTAAATAGAACTGCCCTGGGAAAAGAACTGTGTCGAATTCTCCTCACCAGCCACTGGTATTGGCTGTTAATTCTCTTGAAGAAAAGCTCCCTCCCACCTCAGCCAGGCTAGGATCCCTCTGCAGACAAATGGCTTTTTCCCAAGCGTTTGTTATATGCAGCTGCATGAAACTCTCAGCCTGTTCAATTAAAGAGCCCATTTTCCCATTAACTGTCTTCTTAGACAAATGTGAAGTGTATTTAATGTTCACTCAGGATGAAGCCAACATGTTTCTCCTGCTGTTTTACATTTTCTTCTTAGTAGGGATTTGTCGTTTCTGACTGTTCAAATGTCTTTAAGTTCCCCAGCATTTACCATCAGGAAAGGTAACAAGTGTGGTGACAAAGAGTGAGAGCCAGATGAGCCCGGGAAAATGGATTGCTTTAATAGATGTAACCACAGCCTCGCTACACCCTGCCTAATGCTGAGCAACCAGCCCATCCATCACCACTCACTCAGCTGAGGAGCCGCACACCATCCAGCCTTTAACAGACCTTTTCTCTCCTTCTATTAAAAAGGTGCTGGATTAGATCCCTTGCCTTTCCCAATGCTCTGAGTAGAGGTAGTTTAGAAAGGAGAAAATAAACAGCAGTTCCTTTACATCAGCTCAGTGTTTTTTATTAACATGCCCTGAGAATTAGATTCTTCCTGCCGCTGGTATCTTGCTGCACATTAATTTAATAACTAATATCTCCTGAGTCTTTATTTTCCTTCCTTTTTTTTTTTTTTTTTCTCAGCACTATTTTTCCATGAATTGAATAGCTGAGAAAATTGATACAGCTACTACTCAGTATGCAAATACGTTGCCCAAAATATGACTCTAACATTGGGCTGATCCTTCTCTCCCGGATGGCAATAATCACTCTGACATTTTTTCAAGCTGCAGTTCTGCACTTCTGCATTTGCCACTTGCTGCCTTTGAGCAAGTTTGATGTGTGCCCCAAAAAGGGGTGAGGAAGAGGATGGAAGAGGAGGATGGAGTCCCTCTGGGCCTGATCCTGGTCTTACCTGTATCGGTAAGATATAGAGTGGGTAACTTGTCTGATAGTTGTCTGAAGTAAAACCATCTTCCGCAGCAATTGTGGTTGCTCATAAACTAGCTGTGTCCAAAGAGCTGTGATTACAGTGTATTCATAGGATCAGCCTGCACAGTGGGACTAACCAGACTCTGCAGGACCAGCCTGCCTTGATGGGACCAGCCTGCCTTGATGGGACAGATGGGCTTAGTGAAACCGACCCACTTCTTCCCCCGGGCTCTGATGCAAAGGCGTAGCTGTCCTGTTTTGACCCAGGAAGATTCTTGGATGCTTTTTATTAACTGTAAATAATGATGGAGAAAAGAACAGAGAGATGCTCTAGCGTCAAATAGAGTGCTCCAGTCCTTGATCTGCTCTGCCTGTGTCTCCCTACCATCACCTTTAGAGAGAAGTTCTGCTTCTGAGGACCCAGGTATGGGCACATCTGTATAGGAGGTAGAAGTTTTTATGATTATTTATGATCTGTAAGGTCATAAGACTGCTGTGCGAAACAGAATCCAGACCTTGAGAAAGAAGGTGTTTGCCCGCCTGGGTGGAACAATAAGAAACACGGAGGTGGCTGCTCAGCCAGGTTCACAAGTAAACTCCTCCAAAACCAGTTGAAGGCGGCTGCTCACCTGGGCCTGTAGCCAGCTTAACCGTGGATGTCCTTTAAACCATTGTGAAGGTCAACCACACCAGGAGGCGGAGGAAGATGAGGAAGGCAGGACCCTCCAACCGGGCTGGGACTCCCTACTGGTACGTGTGTACCTGCACCCAGGAGGGAAGGCTCAACTGAAGGCAGAGTTGTCTGCCCCCAGCCTGCCTCCTGGAACCTCCTGGCCCTACGCATCAGGATTCACCAGGCATGAAGAAGGCAGTGCGGAGAGGGGAGGAGAGACTCCTCACACTGAGGCCTACGTTGTCTCCGTGGGGATACCCACCAAGTTAAGAGCCTGTCAGCAACCCTCAAATCTGCCAACTTGAGAGGATGTTCGGTCTCAGTATCCTGCTGGCAAGTATTACCTCGTGAGGAACTATCCGTATTTTGCTTCTCTGTTCATGCGTTTTCACCTGAATAAATGCTTGATGTAGCCACTCCATCTTGCATAATTATTGCCAAATCTTGATCTCATCCAGAACAACATCCCAACTGTGATCCTGGTTGCCCCTGGAGTGGCCCTTCCCTGGGGAGTGAGGTGGTTTTGAACTGATGTGAGAGGAACCCTGGGAACATTCAGTTGGTTTGTGCTCTGAGGTCATAGTCTGGCTCTTCAGTAAAACACATCCTGATTTAGTCCTGAGGATAAATATCTTGAGCTCAGAAGGATTCTATCAATGTCAAGAGCGAGTTATGTTGCACTTCTCCAACAAGTGGCAATAAAAATACTTCATAGCATCTGCTCAGGATGACATCCTCTGTCAGTGGGGGTAATAGACAGCATGATGATAATGTTGGAATTATTATGATGGAGCTTAGCTCTCCCCAACCTTGATTGTGGCCACAAGGCATATCTCTGGTGTTACGTAGTTCTAACATAAGCGCTAATATTTCCCAGGCACTGCTGGTTCATAGATCCAGATATTGGAAAGACTTTGCTGTAAACAGCTCTGGTTAGAGCTACAAATGGAAACAGATCCCATGGCAATCAAGTGGGTGCCTTAAAGATCGATCATTTGTCTTCTAAGGTTTTGGCTTGCAATACTGTTTGCACTCTTTTCTCCAAGCACGTTACTAGCTCTGGTGCCTAGCTGGAATTATGTCCTAATAATCCCATCAGAAAAGTGAATTAGAACCACAGGTTATGCCAGGCTAAGGGGATGTTAACTCTTAGTGTACCTCCTGGAGCACAAAGATTTTGCTGGGTCTTAGCTTCCTAGAGGAAATTGGTCTGGTGTTACAAGTGTCAGTAGCAGTAGCCTCAGGAAGAGGTAATTAGTGCTTGTAGCACACTCCCATCTGCGTCAGCAGCTGAAGCCCTCAACAGGTGACACTGCAGAGGTTGTCTCCTATGATATCTGACCTCAAGTGCATAGAGAGCAGATGGGTCTGGTAGCTCCAGAGAGAGGAGGAAGGTGAAGGTGTCCCTTCATTTCAGGGATGTGATGCATAGGGAGCACATTTGCTCTTGAAAGTGTGTTGGAATAGCTTGGGATCGCCACTGATGAGATGAGCAAGGAGAATTAGAAGTAAGCAAGCAAGGGATAGCAAAGCAGAGTGACACCCGCAAGAAGAGGTTTTGGAATAGCTGGAGTTGACAGTTCTATCAGCTCAGGGAATACAGGTGCCCAGGAGAGGTGCCTCTGGAGCTCCACCAGCCCCTGCCTTTTTTTCTGTTTTCCAAACCTTCCCTTGCAGACGATGTGCCAAGTTATGAATTCTCTTATACTGGAGGCTCTCTTGGAGTGGGAACCTTGAGAGCAGCAGAGGTCTTGTGATTCCAAACTCATTCATCCTGTCTGTGACAAGGAAATGCCAAGGAGGCGTCATTCTGTGAGCCATGGTTAGGAAATCTCATCTCTTAAAAGTGATTTGGGTTTAATAACACTTGATTCCTAGCAGAAGACAAGAACCAAAGCTCTAAAGTGGATTTAAAAGGAAGATACCAGCAACATGCAGCACTGGCAGATTAGGAGCGGGGTCTGTCAAACTGCTTAAATGCTGCGACTTTTCACAACAATCCCAGCTTTCCCTCTCCATCAAGAAGCTGAAGCTTGTCTGACCTCACCTTTCTTTCGTACTGGCTTCCTTGCATTTGCTTTGATTTTTCTGTTAGCTTAGTGGATTAGTCCCACTACTTCAACTTTCCTTTTTTTTTTTTTTTTTCCTGAGCTTTTGAAAGACTTCTTCAGTGTAAATAAGCTTAAATTGTTCTACCTGCAGAGACCTATTTGGTAGTGAAATGTCCACTTTGACTAGATAAACAGGCTATGAAAACCAGACTCTGTGGGTAGAAAAACAGGTTTAAAGCACTGCTACATTGCACAAGATTGTAGCATCTTCTGGGTGAAAATTTTGGTACTTTTTACCTTCAAGACACAGGGTTCCTCCAACCAACTTTCCTGGTGCTTGAGGGGACGACATTTGGGAATACCAGTAAAATCACTGACTGTGTTGGATCCTCTCATTCCTGGGCCCAGACATTTGCACTTAACCTGGCACTTACTAACATGAGCAACTTCATCTGCTGGAAATTGCAAAACTTAACTAACTATGGTAGTAAACAGAGAGACAACAATGCTGAGTTAGTCTGAGATTAACGAGAGCCTTATTAACATTTGTTACTTCTTCTGAGATTGCCATCTTAAAAAGTTATTACGGAAATTGCAGCTGTTCCTTGAACAGGAATCAAGAGGCAGAACAAATGCTCCTTTTATTACCAGCCTCAAAGCAGCACTTTTCCATCAAGGCATCAGCCTGTTTCCTTGTTTATTCATTTGCCTTTAATGCAGCGTGGAACCACAAAGCAGTCGGAGAGAGCTCTGAAGAGTCCCTATTGTCTACTGAGATTTGATATTTATCTACTATATTTGCTCATTTCTCAAGCATTATTCATTATTTTGTAAGCATATTAAGGTTTCTAATTTCACTGGCTGTGAAAATCACTCATTTACTCTTACATAATTTCTATCAGCAATTACCGTCTCATTATTATATTATCATCACAGCTTGATTTTGTATTTATCACTAAACAAAACCAGTTCCTGGTTAACAATCCTTGCTCATGAAAATTCTTTGTAGGAAAGTCATTCTAGTCTCTAGTCTAGTTATTTATATTATATACAATAGTTATTATTATTTATAGTGATTAAAATATATCACCACAGTGATATATATATTTGGTATATAGTTGAACCACAATTCATCATGTCATAGGAACTTCCCAAGCTTAAAGTTTCTCAGCTAAAACACTACCCAAATGACTCTCTACTGCCTGATCCCTGGCAGTGGTAGGTTACATAGGGCGTCTTAAGGAGCCAGGCTGAAGACTCTGCTTTCCTTCCCAGGGTACCCGTGTTTCAGTGCAGACACGAGTTCCAATCCCACCAAAACCGGTGTTTTTGTTCTTAGTGCCTCTTGGATCAGCTGGACAAAGATGCTTCTGCAGGCCACGACAGGTTTGTTTTTCTTCTGTGGAGAGCAGGCACTATTCCCAAGAGGAATCCTTTGCACATGGCACTCTGCTCCCACTCTCACTGGGGCTTTCATTCCCCATGCCCTTCTCTACGCTGATTTCTTTAGCTCTCTGACAAACCGTCTCAAATCTGAAAACTTTTCCCCTTCTCTCACCCAAGCTGTAGCCTCGCACCCGCTACCTCAGCCGTGAGGACACGTTTCCTATGAGAGTTTCGGAGTGTTAAAATGAGGACCAAAAAGGCCCTCTCTTCAAGCACCTACCAAAGTTCTGCTGTTCTGCAGAAAGGAAAAGAGAACACTACAATCCACACATTGAAGAATCACTGTCAGATGTCTGTTGCTCTAAAATTATTCACTGCAAACCAGACTAACTAGTCACTGTTATGTTAGGGAAGATATTCCTTGAAGGTCTGATTTAACTGAAAATGCAATTTGTCTCATTAATCAGCAAAGTTGAGGATGACCTATGCTTTTGTGTTCGGGGAAAGCTTTGAAACTTGCCCAGCCTACACAGTTTCATGTTCAATAAATGATATGTGATAAATTAATATAAATGATCAGTACATGCCACCAACCACATATTCTGCATGTCCTTTAGTGGGACCTAGGAAGAGGAAAGCATGGGTCCAGGTTCTTGCTCAGTGAGGTTGTTTGCACTGGTGCATCTCTGCGGTGTTAAAATATATACATCCACACAACAGAGCATCTGTTCACAGCTGCTGTGTCCAAATATATATACATATAATCACATACATATTTATATATTGGTGTATATATTGGTGGTACTTGCCAGCTACAATGTATAAAACCCACTGTCTCAGAGAACTTCCTGATAGCAATGTTCATTTCTATTTGGGATATGATTATAAAGTAATGGCCTTCACCCATACAGTGGCTAATTTCACTTGTTGGAGTGAAGGAGAGCAGACTAATATTCGTTGGTTTTTATAAGACTGGGAATAGAGTTCTTCACCAGTAACCATCAGAGCTATCATCTGGGACATATTTTCCCATAGGGTTTTTTGCAGTTTCAAAAAAAAAAACCAAACAGTCCTCACTAAAGCATGAAGAACATGCAAAATCATGACTTTTCCTGCATGTTGAAGCTTCAGCAAAACCTTTCCATTGAGATCTGCTGAAATACTTTGTTCTGGTCATTTAAAATATTTTATCATAATTTCATGTCTTTATAATTGATTACTTTCAATATATTTTTCAATATTTGACAATTTTGAACAACATTGTGGCAAGTGTGGTTGGAGAAACAAATTAAAAATATCCTTTTGCCTTGAATGATTTTGATTTCAGGGGACTGACACTGAGTCAATGGAAAACATTTTAATGGAAATTCCTCAAAGGAGAGATCCAATCAAATCTCTAGTAAGAAGTAACAAATAAAATTTGCCTTTCCTTTTACAATAAATCATTCATGATTTAACTTCTGAATGTAGCCTACAAACAGATTATATACTATATACAGATGTGTGAGTATGTATATGTGCATAGATCTTACATCAAAGAATACTATGCCAGAATGCTGCTGTTCTGAATTCTTCATCGACAGCATCAAAGTCAAATTGTTTTGCTAACATAGGAGTGTATCAGACATGGACAGATAGAGCAGAGTGACCATAAATTACTATGTATTTGGTATTTGATCTTAAGAGTATTAACCTGGGATTTAGGAAAAGCAATTTAATGTTTCTGGGCTGAATCAAACAAAGGGTTTAGATCTTTTAAACTTCAGGTGAACGATTTTTTGCCACATTGCTGAACGCTGGTTACTGCAGGATGACTTTTTCTTTTGATTTAATTCCCACTGAAAAAGAGTTAGAGGAAGTAACCAAGTTTACTAGAAAAACAAATTTTGTTTTCTGATGAACCCCTCAATTTCTACTGGGCATCGAAATTGGAAGTTTTGAGACTTTGTAACAAAATTCATTATTGACAGCTACAGCTGAGCAAGACTGTTATTGTTAATTATTTTTCTTTTCTCAGCTGATTTATTTGAAGAAAACCTCCACAGTTTTACAATGCTCCAAAGTAAGCATTACTTTAAATTCATTTACAAAAATCCTGATTCAGACTAGTCCAAAGGTTTTGGTTTTTATATTTTGAATTTTCAGAATTGTCAGAGCTCACTGTAAGAAATTCACACAGCCATTAAGATGTCTAATAAGCACAGCAGGAACATCCAAAAAAGTCCATGAAGTGAAATATGAGGCAGGAGAAAGAAATAAAGCACAAAATTATGCTCCTTTTCCCCTACTGATTCATCCAACCCCCTGAGAGCAACAGATCATCCTGCAGTGAGGAGAAAATTCACTGATCATTCCGCTATTGCACAGCAAGGGCTAACACAAAAAAAAAAAAAAAAAAATCAGTTTAACACAGAAACCAGAATAATTTCCAGAATATGTGAGCAGAGTTGTAAAATCAATCCAGCATGTGCAGGAGCAGAAATAAAGCTAAGGAAGAAAATTCCCTTTGAAATCTTTTAGGCTTTATTGTAAACAGACAGTGAAAAATTTATTTTAAAAAATTTTATTCAGCCAGAATATTTTCCCCCAGATAGGACAGTTATCCATTTTACTGTGGCTCTGCCTAACTGTGATCCTGTAAGTAATATTGTCAGTTGTTCAATAAATAATAATATTACAGAATTTAAAATAAGAAAGTAGATTATTAAAGTTACAAATCTTTGTGGTCTTTATATCTTTAATAAAACATTTATCTATTAATAATTAATATTGTTTCTATCAAACTCATGCTTTAAATGAAAAAAAAATGACCACTGGAAATGCACCAGTATTTTTTTATCCTCCCCAGCCAAGGCTGACAAAAATGCAGTTACATTGATAAACTGTTCATCATTTACAAAGGTTTAAAAATTTTAACAGCTCTACGTAAATTGAAGAGTAGATGTTTAGCCTTGGAGGCATGCAACAGGAGAAAGTAATCTGGAGCGTCCGCAGAGATAAATGTTATAACTTCAAAGCCCTTTGCGCATAGTTAATGGCACAGTTTGGCGCATATGGAACACAATGCACACATAAATACAGCATTAAACTTTAATGTACATCATGACAGAAGACCTCAGGGCAGTTGTACCTTTAATGTTTGTTAGCTGAAGTGATCCTAATGGAATAATAATGTATTGCGAGGAGGCTGACTGTTTTCTAAACAGCAAGATAAATAAATAAATATATATAAGGTGTATATGTGCATGTACGTGTGTGTAAGTGTACGCCTGACTACTTGTATATGTATATAAGTGTGTGTATACAACAACAGATTTCAGGAGTGTTGTATATACAGTCGGAGAGGTTTATGGCATACTCTGAGAAATGGAAAGGAGGCAGATTTCCGTCTCTCCAAAGGTCCAACAGCCCTGAATTCATCCAATGGGGACACATTTCCCAGGGACCTCCGTTAAGGTAATTGCATATCTTGCAAGCTATAGACTGAACGCCATCAATTCTGTATTTATGAGCACAGCGACACTTCTATCTGCTCCCAAGGCACCCATCCTGGTAAGTCCTTCCTCTGTTCTGCCCATCTGTCACTTTGGTAGTGTCCCTTTGACTCCGCTGGGGCACTTTTCTGAGGAAGGACCTTGGCGCATGGCTCATGAAATCACTTACACCAAAGGGCAATTAGGGGAAAAATGCCATAGTCCTTTTTGCACATACAGACCGTAAATACTGAAAATGTCCCATCCCTATCAAACAGACTGGTAAACTCCAGGATGTGGCTATCAGATGTTTTCACCAAGGCAGCCGGAAGTCACCAAGGGAGTCGGGAACTGTCCAAGAGCTCCTCCCATCTACCTGTAGGTGTTTGGAAAACATGAGCATAGCGTTCAGAGCAAATCAATGCCTGCTTAAATCATCCAAAATATTAGGTTGAATTCAGAGTGCTCCCTGGGTCTTTAATGAAGTCAATAAGGGAGCTGCAGAGATAAAGTGCTGTAATGCTTAATGTGAAGATGTATTGCACCTCCAGGTTCTTCATCCATCATCCCGGAATCCCGTTATCTATGGGATGAAGACGTGGTTGTTAATTATACCTCCTGTAGGGCTCCCTTTTGGCAGAAGTCACCACCTACACTGGAGGGAGGACTCAGCATGCCAGCCCGGCTGAAGGTACCGCTGACATATAGGCATGTTATTCTTTACTTTTAATGAGTAAGATATGCTGTGAGTGACCTGCCCTTTCGGGATGCAAGGAAACCTCCATCTGATTGTCTAGGAGTGATAATTGCAGGTGGTTATCAATCCTCCACTCAAAATAGCTGTCTGACCCAAATGAGAACATTTTCCCTATGGCTGAAAGTATCTGTTTCCTCCTTTGGAAAAACATGAACAGGGAAAAATCTTACAAAATTTTTAGCAAAGTAAAATGCTTTGAAATGCTATAAATATTTACAGCCAAATGGAGCTCTTTTACCCACAAAATAAAGATTTAAAAAGCTGGGGAAAAGGTGGACAAGACAGGCTTTCATTTTTTCACCTTTGTGGGGAAAAAAAAACACACAGAAACATTTATTTTTAAAGGGAAAATCCAGACAGTTAAATCAAAATGAGGAAACTGAAAAGCAGAGCATTTAATACATTGAACAGAATGCTCTGAGGAAAGGAGAGCAAACACAAGGAGCTGCTGCACAGCCCTGCACTTAATTCCTGCTTCTTAGTTGGCTGCTCCTGGACACGTGTGTCCTTACCGTGTCTGCAGGGAGCTGGTCATGGATTCGGGCTCTGGGCTGGCCAGGCCAGGCTTTGTAGCCCAGCAAGTCCCATCCCACGCTATGCGCCAGGTGCCCCAAGGATCCTGCTTGGTCCTCTCCTCTGCCTGTCCTCATGCCTCCCAAGGCAGAGCTGAATGACAGATGTGCCCTAGGATGCTTGTGGCTGTAGTGATGCATTTGCTGATGTAATTCCGTGCATCCAAGCTGTGTTGAACAATCCTGAGCTCCTGTGCAGACCTTGCTTTTGCTATGGTTAAGTTCTCCCTCTGCATCCACCCAGCTCATGGTACAGCAGAACCCATCTGTGCAGCTCAAGACGTGTAAATGTTGCAGGTGTCTGAGTACAAGTACAATTTGGGGAGCTGTCTATCACCTCAACAGAGCAGAATGAATGGCTAAACGGGTATACTGAAGGGTAAATGCCAGTCAAATCAGCATCTGGCTGAGAATTGACAGGTTTACCTCCATATGAAGGGAGAAAAGTACTTAGCAAGGTCCTTATGATACTGCTTGACAAAGGCAGGCACAGAAAGACTGAAGTTTACGGCCTGAAAGAAGGAAATTAGTTTGAACCTCTCTTGTGAGAGATCTGCATGTGAGTATGCGGTGCTTGGTGCTTTCTGCTGTATATTCCTGATTTGCAAGGGCTAGTGCTTCTGTGTAAGCAGCTGGGACCAAATGTAGCCAAATGGATGCAGTACACCCATGGTCATAGCGTGCTGCGTGCCCGAGGAAGGACAGCCAGGACCCACGGTGCCGCCAGAGCCCTCGAGTAAGCCCTTATCCTGCATCTGTGGACCTCATGCAACCTCGTTTACTGAGGTAGTACCAATTCTAGGGACACATCAGACTACCAGGCTATGTAAGTGCTATGTTTGGTTTCACTCAAGGAGTCTTATCAATTATTGATTAACTAAAAGTCATAAAAATGCAAATACCCTGAGGAGCGTGTCTGGAGGAAGACATTCAGTGGTAATTTCTTATTTTCACTGACACCTAACCAGTAACTTCCCTTGTCTGCACTTCTCCCTTTAGACATTCTTGAACTTTCTTTGCAGGCTTTGGTTGTACATGTATCCAGAGAAGTATATATTTCACACACATATCTGAGATGGCAAATGTGGCATTACAGTTGTAGACTCTGGACTGGAAGGATTGGACAGTCATGGAGTGTGGGAGGCTTGGGGATGGATGTGTTTAAAAGAGTCACGCTTGCAAGATGGAAAATTCTAGTGGCCTCAATGTTGTAATGCCGGGTAGCTGCTGGCTTTTCCTTTCACAATTTGCTTTCAGAGTAGAAATCACAGTCAATGGTGGCTCAGTGCCTTGCACTGTCGAGATAAAACACAAACTGAGACCTCTAAGGAATAATAATAAAACTATTAATATCGAGCATGAGTTTTTACTGCTTTTGCAGACGAGTTTGAGTGCTTTTCCCTGGTCTTGGGCATACTCCAAATAAGACCTGTCTCTGGGCCATCATTAATTCATCGTTCCATTAAGAACATGACCTGTGAAATAAGAGTAAAGTAGGGGGCCTTTACGGTGATAGCAGCAATTTTTTTAGATTTGAAGATGAAGTACCTCTGCATTCACAGGCACCCACACATGTGCTTTAAAATACTTCACCCAGGTGTTCAGCACAATAAACCCAGACTGCTCAAACTCTGATGGGAGTTGTATTCAAACCTGTTTGAGATACGGGTGTGCTTCTGGGCTTCCTCCGTGAGAGCATCCTAGTGACAGCTGGGAAGTGGTAAATGACAATTATGTTTAATACATTGAGGCTAAAATTGCTCCTGCAAGTGAGAGGAGAAGAGTTATGGGCTTGTGCAAGCCCATGGGGACATGTGATTGCTAGAAAATTTGGAGTAACACTACTTGAAACAGAGAGGGAGTAGGCTGGGGTGTTTCTGGAAGCTGATTAACTTTATACAGTGGAGCAGTGGGAGTGAGTGGAGTGTGGTGGAGTGTGGTAGCTGGGGCAGAAGATCATGCCCATGTGTGGATGTGCTTTGGAAACAGCAGAGATGGGTGTTGGAAGTTGTTCCTGTTCTTCCTGCATCTCAGGGAATTTGCAACCCTTTGTACAGGAGCAGAAGGGGAAAGCAGAAGAACTTAGGTGCAGGAGAACTGCCTTAAGAAATGCAACAATCTTTATAGGAGGAATCCTCTCCATGTGTATTCACATTTTTTGCCTGGCTAGTTTCTGTGTGTCACTGACCAGGTAATGCATGTGCTAGTGGGTTATGTTGGTCTAGGGCAGGTGTTCTTAACTGACAGTTTGCAGACTGCCAGTGGTCTGTAAGAATGGTCCGCAAATCCAAAGACAACATCGTTTGTTATTTTTCATGAATAGCGTAAAGATGAGGAGATGTATAGTGTCTGTGAATAATTCCGAGGGTTGATAATGGCTGGAGCTTACTAAAATAAGTTTTTATTGCAATGTAACTCTCAATAAGGTTCCCTTCCTTCGCACTGCTGGCTCACCTCACTCTTCTGCCTCTACCTCTTTTACCTCCTAACTGCCTTACTTGTTTCTTGTGACTCTTGTTTGGATTGTTCACCCAGCAGTTCTCTCCCTCTTGGACACCAGCCTAGCCTGTCAGCACTGCTGCAGCAGCAGTTCTCTCTCACCACCCATCCTGCTCCAGGGATGCTGCTGGTTCTTCTCCCTTCCCTTTTGCACATGGGCTGTTGCCCTCCTTGTCTTCATGATTACACATCCCCTTGATGCTTCACCATCAATGAAGTGTGTCAAAAGGCAGCGGCTTGCATGGGTCAGTAGGCAAGGTAGGTCTCACCCCAGGAAATCTATACAGAGATCAGCCATAAAACTTTCCATGCTCCTGTCACTCTTATTTGATTTTTCCCTTCTTCCCTCCCTTTCTCCCTCCCTCTCTCCTTCCCTTCCTCCCTCCATCCCTCATCTCCTGACTTTTTCCTTCCTTGGTGGCTGTTTGGTTGCAGTATGTGTGCCTGGTGCACTCAGGCAGCTATCTGAGCAGTTCATCCAGCTCAGCTGTGCTCTCTAGATGCTTTTCTGCTGGTGTCTTGCAGTAATTTAGTATTTCAGTCATGTGCAATCAGTAACTCAGAATTCTAGGACGCAAACTTTGCCTGAAAAAGGAAAATCAATAAGCTTCCCAGTGCATGTTCTTGCCATTGTTAACAAAACCATCACATAAGCAATTCTTCAAATCTTTTCTCAGATATTACTCCTAAAATATCAGCTGCACGATGTTCAGTGAAATTAAAACAAAGGGGCCTTTTGTGCTGCAACTAGCCAGCCCCTTTAATCCCTCTAGGTTGGCTAGAAATGCTGTGCAGAACTTTGCTTTGCCCAAAGCTCTGTAGAGACTTCTGGGGAGTAATTGGAGAGCAGTGCACATAGTTTGACAACTCGAAGGAAGGTGCGCTGCTGTTGCTGAACCAGCTGTGTTAGAAATTCATAAGCCGAGAGTGAACAAAGAACTTGGCTGGTGAGGTGAAGGGATAAGACTTGCAGTGGGGTAACTTAGCACGTGGTGGCAGGGGAGTAAGAGACTTTGGAGGGGGGCAAAATGAGGCCCATCTTGTGGGTCTGTTCTGTTTCTTTTCAGTGTATACCTGGATGACTGTGGTCCATTCCTCTGTCTCCAAGTTGTTTGATGGATAGACTGGATGACCTTAGTGGCTCTTTCTAATTGTGTCATTCCCTGTACCCACTGGTCTAGACTCTAGACGTTGTAATATCCTCACACACTGTTTTATTAGAGACTTATCAACAAGTAGATACTCATTCTATTTCAATTTCTGTTCTAAAACTGTGGTCATCTATTTAATTTTTCAAAGTTAAAGGCAAAGATAAGCAGGATCTTGTTATGGAAAAACTCAGGTGATTTCAACTATGAACAGTGGTGCTTACTCCGTCCAGCAGAAATGAACACTACAGAACATAGTTTTTTTTTTCAGTCATTATCAGCTTGGACTCAGCCAGAGATTTCTGTGAATCACCCAGTTGCTCCTCTTGAAATATCTCTATCAAGCATGCAAAATATTTTCTTTATATTCTTGAATCAGCTTTACAAATTGTTGTGATGATTCTGAAATGTTTGATGGGTTGAGCAAAATGAGATGGTTTGAAGATTCATTTTATACAACTTGTCAGACTTTGTGACAGGCACCTGAAGAATGACAGAAGTACTTTATTTCCACCATACCTATCAAAGATTGAAAGTTTCCACTCACAGTTGCTGTCTACCAGAGTCTGTCTGTTTTCCCCCAAGTAAATTTGAGGAATCTTCTAAATAAAAAAGGATGGTAGAGTCTAAAGTAAGGTACCCTTTTCTAAAGAGGTGTGAGAGATATATGACTCCCCGAGCAGGCTCAACCTCAATTCTGAACCTTTAAACAAAACCTCGACTGCAGTATATCAAGCTGCAGGGCAATGTTGCTGTGCTACAGGGGATCACTGCTTGATTCCATTTTGATAGAGCTCAATTTTGATATAATAAAATGAGAAACACTTTGCTTACAAAAATCTTGGGGAGAGAGGAATTCAAATGCTCTTTTTGTTTTTTAATCAGAACTTCTTTCAGCTTCTCTAGTGTGCTTAAATCCAATTTCTTACAGAGAAAAGTGTGTGTAGATGCAGAAGTCATCGCAAATGTTGTCTACAGTGTTTGACCTAGATATTTCAAGGAACTTAGCTATATACATGCACACACAAAACCCTAATTCCAACACATGTCTAGTTTGCATGAATGGCTGCACTGGTTAATCAGATAACTACTAATGTAAATGGACGAAGAGACTTGTGATTGCATACACATCCTGATCAGTACACAGCAGTGCATAAAGTATAGCTGCAAATTAGAAACGTAGTTAAACATGCATTTTCACAACTGAACTCCTCTGAAAATATTAGTCTTACATGCTAATTTGTCAGAGATCAGAATCTAAATTGCAACCAGAAAATATGCTCATAGAACCAGAAAATAGGAAAATGGTTGTGGCTATACATATGCATATATTCTTATTTTACGTGTAGAGTTAACTCTAGATGCACACGTTTCAGAAGAGCATATCAAGACGCTATCATCTTTTTAATTAGGCCGGTGAACTTACGGAACGCTTCGAGTTGCAATGAAGAGCTAGATAAGGAAAGAGTCAAAAACACATCTGGGGAATGAAATATTCTTCTTTTTGCCTTGGCAGCAGTCTGCAGGCAAAAGTCTCTGTGCCCATGAGAAGTCATCTGCATAAAGAAAGATCTCCTGGTGTGCAGACCTTACAAGAGCTGACATAAGTGTGCATCTGAGATAGAGAGATGTCAGTTTGGCTTTCAACCATTGTCACAGCTGCTGAGTTATGGGCTGGGCAGGCCGTGGCTTTCTTCCAGATGAACAAACAGGAATGCAAATCCTGGCATGTTAACAATTAGTGGGATCTGCCTGGAAAACCTGAGAAGATGTCACTGAGAAAGGCAGTGGCAAGTTATTTAATATGTCAGAGAACAAGGAGCCCACCTTTATGGTAGCTACTTATTGTAATGGCTCCAATTCAGAACATTTATAGGTGTTTGTTAGCTAAAGCTTCTGTCTCAGTTTTATATCCCTGACTCTTATGACCAAAAGGAAAGCTCCTTGGCCATAAAGATCTCATCCCATGCTGCTATCAATCAGCACTATTGGTGTTACTGTACTCTGTACTATTCCAAAACTTTGGAGAGTCATATCTTACTATAAGAGGACTAATACTAACTAATAGTAACTGAGGTCCCTTCCAACCTCAGTTATTAAATTAATCTTGGGGCAGCAAAATTCACTGTGGTGGGAGCTTTCTCTAGCATCATTCTTGAGTTCAGGAGCACTGAGACCACATGAGCTACTTGGCCTCCTGCAGTATGCATCAGCCTTGCTGGATGGCTCCTGTTCTCATCCCCATGACTTCTGATGGTCATGGAAAATGTACACCTCAGCTCTCTCAGACAACACATGCAGTTTGGTCAACTTCTATTCACAGTTCTCATGTACTTCTTGGGAGACCACTGTTGATATGTTCTCTTTCTTCAACAGCAAGGTGGACAATGTAGACTGAGTTTGGGCTTATAGGTAGCTGGGTTGTGACCTTTGAGGGTCCACGATTCTTCTTGGTTGGTCAGGGAGGTTGGTGAGTGGAGGAACCACATAACCTGCCATCACCTGATTTCCTGACACTTCTACTTGCCTCCTACAGCATCTACTGAGCTGGGTACCTGCATCCTCCGCTCAGGCCTCAAACATGTCCCCTGGATCAGAAATGGCTATTCCCATTGTTATGACACAGTAGGAATAAGGAAAAATAAACTCACTAGAAGTACAACTTGACAGTTTTCTTAATTTTTGTGCTTCTTGCCCTAAGGGGCCTCAGACTTCGGTCCGGTGTGCTTATTTTGTCAGGCATTGTACAAATAAGGGATAAAATAATTCCTGCCCCAGTGAGCAAGAAGTTGTTACAGAGATAGATGAATAGAAACATGAGTTGGAACTCTTGACAGCAAAGTGCTGCATTAGGTTATTTTAGAACTTGCTGCCTCAAGAGAGTTTAGACTTTCTTGCCTTGCAGTCAGCTGAAGATGTTGATCCCGATTTAGTAAGAATTAAACATTCTTTCAACTTTTGGCATTTCCCTTAAACTCCCATAGGACTTCCCCCCTCCTCCCCGTCCTTCAACTTTCTCTGGGCATGTGGATTTCCGTGCAGCATAAAAAGCAGGAGGTTGAAATCAGGCTTATGATTCACAACTGTCAGTCATCACTCTCCTTAGAAAAAGCTGTATTAATGTATAGCGAAGTGTCTCAGCTAGAGATCAAAAATTTCCTTGAATTGCCATGGCAATGCAAAGGAAGCTGAATTCCATGAAGACAAAACACCTCACCTCTTTATCCGGTCACCATCATTATGGCACACTGCACATACAACACTGAGAACAGCAAGGTGTCTGACAGGATTGGAAGGGGGCTGTTTAAGGTACGTGCCTCTACTAAGAAGCTCGGGTGATTATTCCCATCCTACATCCTAGGACAGATTTGCTTCCCTTGTTACAGCTGGTGGATTTCTCAGTCCTCAGATCTTGCAGTCATTAGTGTGGAGTTTTGCTTCTTTTCTCTTTTTTTTCTTCTTTATTTTTTTTTTCCTGTGACAACCTTAATTTTCACCTAGAAATATCGTGTGTGTTGTCATGGTGGTTGTAGAGAAAATATAGCTAGAAGTGTCCATCCCCTGTCTCTCTCATGTTCCCAATGCTTCTGATCAGCTCTTTCTGTCTCTCTTTCTTTTCTCTGCTACGTTATCCCGCAAACCCCTCCATGTATCTTGATTTGTCTCAGTTGAGAGTCATTGTTTATCCAAAATCACCTTATTTGCACAGGGTGCCATGGGTGGCTTGTGTGCAGCCCAGGAGGCAGCACAGCCCCTTCTGGTCTTCCTTGCCAAATAACCTGCCCTGCCTTTGTGACTCCAAGGGAAACAGCTTTTCAGGCTGTGTTCTTAGCAAGTCTCAATTAAAAGCTCAAAAGAAAAAGATGAAAAAGAATGCAAGAGTAACTTAAGCAATACTGTGGGGCATTTTTCGAGCAGCCACCAAAATTTATATGCAACTTTTTCCAGCGTTTGCATGTTCACATTTAGTGAGGCTACAAACGTCAAGCTCTAATGCTCTGTTGGATATGGAAAATTGCTTGCACACTTTGGACCCGGCATTTATATTTACCTTCGTGGAGGCATCCTGCCTTGTGCTGCTTAGTGATACTTAGCTGCACTTGTGCTACTTAGTACTTAACCTGTCCAAAGAGAACCCAAGAAATTGAGACCAAACTGAAGAACAGGATTAGTTCTGCCTTCCGCTGATAGAACTCCAAGTAGAGAATGGGGTGTTACCCTTTATTGAGTTCTTTGTGCCTTACTTCACTTAAAAATAATCCCAAACAGCTCACTGGCTCACATATTCTTTTCCTACAAACATGAGACAGCCTCTTGGGCAGGATTTTTTTCAGAGAACTGACCAGAGATGCAAGAAAGTGAAGGTATTTCCAGCTGCAGGGTTCCCTAAAAACTTAATGCTTTTATATACAACCAAGGAGCTTTTGCATGAGTTTTCCCCTCTCTGAGCTTGTGCATGCTTTTTGTATGCTACTCTCAAAACCAAAATTGTCTGCATTGTTTTATCTAATTCAGAAGAAAAAAGAATAAACATGAAATACAGATAGAACAGAAAGGTCCTGTCCAATTCTATCTTGTAATCACAGTTGCTTTCAGATCAAGTGATAGCGATCAGATGAAGTAACATGCAGAAAAAAAAACCCTTTACAACTTGAATGTTGTCGTTGTGCTCTAAACCCATCGCTCCAAAGAATGTGTCTCTGGGAAAGACATACGTCACCAAGAATAGGAGCGGTATGTAGGGAAAAGAAAAGCCATTGTCAGGAAGATACTCTGGAATGTGCTGCAGAGGATAATATTGTAAAAATTTCACGATATATCCTCCTGATAATACATTTCCTGTGAGCTATACAAAGACAGAGTACAGAAGGAGGTATTCACATGGCAGCAAACACCCTAGAGCTGAGATATGAATTTGCTCGTGGTTTATATACCAACGTGAAAAACTTTTTTTTTGTCCGTTCTTTTTACCTTCCCTGAGCGTCCTTGTGCACAGAACATAGAGACCATAGCAGGCACAGAGCAGAGACAGTATTGCTGGCCTTGAGTTAAGAGCTGTAAGCATTGTCATACCACAAGGGGTAACCAAGGGCAGAACTCACCTTGCTATGTTGCAGACCTGCCCCATAAATGGAACAGGTAGAAACTTGCCTACCTCTCAGGCTCCTTGTACTGCAGCAGATAATCCCTTGCTTGTGCACAGCTGATCTTGGACTTTCTCTGAATGTGGCACCTCCAGGTTGGGCAACCCTTCACATCAGATGGGTTGGAGCCCTCCTACCAGCCAGCCTGGTTCCTGCATCCTGGATGTAGCCTCTGCCAATGGCTGCAGCTGCAGCCAAGCCACCAAGCTAAACAGACCTTTGTTTAATCACTCTGAACCAGTACAACCATCCTGTGATATCCACCCAGTGCTGTTCTGTTGGCACCCTCCACAAGTGATTAGGTATTCCAGAGGCAAAGCAACGCTCTGACTCAACCTGCAGTGAATCTGTATAAACTGCCAACACCAGTATTGCTCCGAGTCACACACACTCCTCCATGACTGGGTGTCATGCTATCCTCGCCAACTAATTGGTTCTCATAGCTCCCAGCTAAACTAAATTATCTTCTTGTAACAGGCTGAGGAAACAGAATCAAAGTGCTAAATGAATTGCCAGAGGTCTGGCAGCTAGTTTAGTCTTTAGGACCCTGCCCTCAGTTGTTTCACCTCCAGCTCTGTCTCCCTGCTGTGGCTTTGTTTTCACACCTCTCTGGAGCATACTGTGGAGAATGACCTGCTGAAGGAAGTGCATCTAAGTTAGAAAAGAGTTAGAGTTTACCTTGGTTATCACAGAAAAAAACATATAGTTAATGGTCTGTAATATAACAGGAAACTGAGAGAGGAGGGCTAGTTCCTGTATCTTACTCCTCTAAGCAGGACCTATAGCTGTGAGTAAGGGCTGTTGGTCTGCACAAAGATCATTGTTGCAGATGTTACTGCATCCAGTGATGTAACATCTGCAACAACTTAATCTTGGCCATCCTGGGAACACAGTTTTCTTTGGGGTTGCTGCAAAAACACTGTATGTCCCACTGCAGAAGAGGCTGAATTAGGGTCTGATATCCTAACATGTCTTATCCTTGTAATTAAAAACACAGACAAAGAACAAGGATGCATTTTGTTGCCAGCAATCAAAAATATTTATGATCTAAGCAGTCTATGCAAATGCCAGCCACAATGCCTTGTTGTTTTCTTGTTTTCTACCCAGCAAACAACATGGAAGCTATTAATGGATTAGACTTCAGTATCTGCGCAACTGGTTGCAAGCAAACAAAGCTGTTTGGTCTTGTTGTAGAACATCTCCCTGTCTGATAGAAGAACTGGAGGTTTGTGCGGCTGAACCGCATCACTCCTTGAGTTGGTTTCTAAGCCCTTCCCTAAGCTTGTTCAGCCTGGAGAAGAGAAGGCTGAGAGGGGATCTGATCTGTGTCTATAAGTGCCTCAAGGGAGGCAATGAGGAGGATGGGGCTGGCCTCTTTTCACTGGTGGTCACTGACAGAACCAGAGGAAATGGCTACAAACTGAAGCATAAAAAGTTCCACGGGAACTTAAGGAAGAATTTCTTCACAGTGAGGGTGACAGAGCACTGGAACAGGCTGCCCAGAGAGGTTGTGGAGTCTCCTTCTCTGGAGAACTTCAAGACCCGCTTGGATGCAGTCCTGTGCCACGTGCTCTAGGTGGCCCTGCATGTGCAGGGGGGTTGGACTAGATGCCCTCTAGAGGTCCCTTCCAACCTTAGGCATCCTATGATTCTATGATTCTATGATACCTTCTACCCCACATTCTTCATAGGGTATTACCTTCTACCGACCCTCTTCGTAGGCTGAGAGCTGGGCATTGCAAAGCAGCTGGCTACCATTTCCAGCCACTTTTGAATCCCCTGCTTTAAGCGACACCTGTGACTTCACGCAACTTTTTTTCTCTGTGTGACAAATCTTGAAGAACTTTCCAGTAACTTCTGTACATCACTTGCATTACAAAGTTTCTCTGACCAAAGAAATGATGTGAATGCAGCCTCATCAAAGAATAATGCCTCTTCCCAGGCATCAACAAACGTCCAGGCAAACTTTGGTGGGCCACAGGGGAGAAGGGTATGGAACACCATAAAAGCTTTATGAATGACAAACTTGCCAAGTTGCTGTTTAAACAAGGAAGCAAATGGGAGGACCATCTGCATCAGAGTGAAACTGCTCATAATCCTGCCGCTTGCACCGCAGTGCCATGTGTAAGCTCTTCTGCTGGCATGCGCCCAAAAGACAAAAACATTTGTATCTTGTAAAGCAGCATCTCCCCAGTCAAAGGATCTGAGGCCCCTCCTGCAGTTTGTTAGGTTTCACGGAGCAGGAAAAACTTCCTCTTCTTTCGGAGTGAGGCGATTCCCCTCCCATGCCTTTGGCTCCGCTGTTGGAAAACTCACAGGGTCTCCACTGCTGCTAGGGCTCTCCCATCCACCTAAGGTGCTTCTCCAGTGACATCTGAGCATCTCACAGCCATGCACATGTCTATAGCAGATATGTCAGTACATGTGTATCTGCGCCACACCAGCAGTGCTGTTGTCCACACTTCACGGATGAGAAACTAAGACATTAAAATAACTTGTTTAAAGTTACAGGACAGGCAACTGGGGAAAAACAGACCAGCAGCCACCATTCCTAATGTGGATCTTTATCTTGTCTCTTTACAAGGAGCTTTAAAATAAAAACGAAACGAGTTACTGATAATTAGCTCTAAAGACACACGAGCAATTGTGCTTTATCATGTACAAGCTCCTTGATAATAGGCCAGACTTTGTGCCATGAATTATTAATTATTTTCCAGTAAAATGTTTTGCTTAATTAAAGGGTGCACTGATTTCTATGATTCTATGATTTATAAACACATGTCTTTACATATCATTCAAGTGGCATCTACGAGAAGGAATGCAAATGCTTCAAGATTTCTTTTCAAATTATTTCATTACACTCAGCTACACTCTTTTCAGTGCTGATTGGGATAGGTCCTCAAATTATTAAATCCTAAATACACTTAATGGGAAATGTTCTCTTAGCCGTCACAATATTTCAAATAATGACAAAAACAGGGAAAGGGGGGCAAAAATGAAAGTGACTCCATTCTCTGTCCTGCTGGAGCAGATAATGACCAGTCCATTGGGCTTTGCCAAGTCCAGTGGTAAAGTCCAATGGATCTAGCTCATTTAGCAGTGGAAGGATCCAGTTCATTTCTGCATCAAGATCACTGTTGCTTAGATCACTCCATATCTATTGTCTGCCGCTTCTCAAAAAGCCTGATGGCGGGTGGGCATATTGAGGAATTCAACCATTGGCTTCCTTATTGTCCGGAACTTCAGCTCTTAGTGACTTTCTTCTCAGCAGTTGGTCCTAAGGCCTTTTCTCCTGAAGCTGCGTCCTCTGAGTCGGTGCCCACTTTGCAGTACTGCAGAGGAAGGGCAGAGCAGGCAGAATGCAGGACAGGGACCTTCACGATCCTCAGGAGATTTTTATCTGCCGAGGTGAAGGCCCAGCTGCAGCCTGGCCGTGTGTACGAGCCTGGGATGGCCACACGCTTGCCCTGTTCTGGGCTGGCTCCCTGGTCAGACACAGTCAGACACAGACACTGGGTTATGGGCTAGGTCCAAGGGCAAACTAGCACCATTCAGGCCTCTGTCCTCTCCATATGCATGTGTAAGCCTTAGTGGGAAGAGTTTCCATTTACTCAGGAGGCGTGATTTACGCCCAGCCCTGCTCACCTTCCACTCTGTGCTGTATTACTGCATAAATCCCCACTGGAGCACCTGAGGTGCATTTGATGAAACGCTACCCTGTGAAATGCACAGGTTATCACTGTCAGCTGCCGTGAGTCTGTCAGCATTCAAGTGTAAATTCATTTTCACATTGCATTCATAAATCAGCCCCAATACTTCCTTTGCTTCTCTCTCTTTCCTCCTCCTTCTCGTTACTGATGTATCATGCAGTGAGTTGCCTGATGCAAGCCTCTGCCATCCGAGCAGTGTGAAGCAGTCAGGGCTGCACATACGTTCATGAAAAACACTTGGGCTGAAACTCTGCTGCAGCCTGGAGACTCTAATGAAATGAATGGGAAAGTCAGCAGTGAACATTTCCAAGCCATTTGATGAGCTTAGGTAGAAAGCTGATGAAGCTGGCTGGTTGCAATAGGTGAAATGCAGCTTTTTCCATGAGGCTTCCTGTAGTTACTTTGAGTTTCATCAGACGTGAAAGGGAGGATCACATGTCATCAGTGAGCGTGAGTGATGGTAAAGGAGAGGAGGGATTCACATCTCGACCCGGGAAGCCTAGCTGTGCCTCCTGCCTGTCCAGGAGCACAACAGACCTTGCTGCATCAAGCCAGAGGCCAGAGGAGCTCATTACAGCAATCAAATGTAACCTCTTCTGTTTCTCCAAAGAGTGACTGCTGTGCTTAGAACTCTGTTTCTGTTTGCACTAGACCATCTCTTTTCAATGACTTCCTAGCCCTATTTCAGGATTTCATGCCATGGAGAATCTCTTGCCTTCCCAGACTAAGTTGCTCCAATGATTAATCACCCTCACTGTTAGAAATGTACGCTCTGTTTCTAGCCTGTGTGTTGGCTGCCTACAGAGACATTATGTATGCCGAGCACTGGATAGCCAGTACTGCTCTGAACACATTTGCAATTTCATAATATTGCTCTGCTTATTCCCTCTGATACCCAGCTGAGACAAAGCAGAAATGTTCTGTTCCAGTCAGGGCAGCTGATGTATCTGGATTTGGTCCATTACTAACTACAAGGTACAGTTGTTTATGACTAAGATAACCGGTGTTTTCTCTCTTCTTCATTTATTTTCTCTTTAATAAGGAAAATAAGAGGTTAAGCTGCTACAGATATTCATATTTAATCTGTTCCAATTACAATATGCATATCACTTTTCAAAAAGGATTTGAAGTTTCTCCTACAGACTTAAATGTGTTTGCATGAAATATCAATGTTTTAGGCTAGAGTTTTCAAAAGCACCTTAAGGAAATAAAGCGCCTGCTCCTTATTGGCTCTCATTGACTTCTCCGATTGCTTTTGAAATATCTCATATTTAATCATCATTATTATGCCATAAGGAACGGTCTCTCTTATTTTCGCTGACATATCCTAAATATTGCTAATACACACAGCTGCCATATCCAGCCTATAAAGCAGGACAAAATAAACGAAAAGACAGAGTTTTTTTTCAATGAACAAGTGTTCAAACTGCTATTGATAGTGGAAATCAAGCAACATTAAAGAAGTCATAGGTCCAAACTACCTGCCTGAAATCTGCATCTGCATTTGAAAAGTTGTATTTCCCTTTGCCTTCAGTCTCATGCAGGTGCTGGGCACCTGAACTGTGTTTGGGCAGCCTCGTTTTTGCTAAGACCTGTGTCCCGGCAGTGGAGAGAGCTGCACGTGTGAAGGCTGATTAAAAGCCCCAATGCAGTGCAGGGAATCGCATGCCATAGGAACCACTGCACAAGAGGCTCTGGGTGAAAATTAGCTCCCTGCCTCCACCGCTAGCACCCATACCCCTGCCACCGTTTTGCCAGAATCACTCGAACACCCAAATTTGCTCATTTATCAGTAGAACGTGCCATCAGGAAGCTGGAAAGCAGCAGTGCTCCCTGAACTGCCCGAGCTCCAGATGCTCTTTAGCAAGACGCTGTAATGAGCTCCCAAAGTGTTTGAGAGAAGGAAGCTGGCAACCACAAGGAGGCATTCATGATGTAGTACAATAAAAAGTTACTACAATCCCTTTGCCATCTAACCTCTTTCCCCAGTACTTTGAGGCTGAGGTTTCTCATCTACTACCTTGACTCACTGTCCAGCACCTTCCAGGATATCACCTGGGAGTACTTCTTTGGGATAGGATCCCAGATCTGACACTATCTCCACATGTTGGTGCAAGCCACACTAACACAGACGTATGCTTAGAGGGTCCAAAAATGAGCAAATATAGTTACAGAAATACCTCTCCTTTGCACTCGAGTCTCCTGCAATGCATATTGCTTAAAGCTAGAGGCAGCGGAGGAAGCAAGCTGGGAGCAGATCTTGTGAATTGCTGGCTCGGGCAGAGACTCTGTTTCGTGCACAGACCCTGTTTGTGTTTTGTAGCTCTGATCTTGTAACGGAATAGCTATGGAGTCCACTGGGGCCGCAGGAACTTGTATCGGCTTCTCTGCATTCTCGCCTGCTCTTTCACAGGGGGCAAAGCTCTGAGTTGTAGGGGTGACCGGGCTGGATGTACAAGATCTGTTTGATTTCCCTTCCGAGTGCTGCAAAAACTTCGACTATTGATTGTAAGCTAAGTCTTTTTTAGAAAGGGGCAGGAAGAAGCAGCCTTGGTGAGAAATGCAGAAGTCCCATTTCAACAGCTCAGAGGCCTCTACAAATTAATAGAATTGATTTGTCATGTGGGGCATTAATTGAAGAATGTGCTGAGGTTAAGGACAAGGTAAACTCTTCACTGCATAAAGTCTCCTATGTACTTCACTTCCCAAACCATCAAGGCAATCTGTGCAGAGTAATAATGAAGGATGGACTTTTTCTGATCCCAGGATCTCAGGGAACATAACTTGGTTTATAACAGATAACTAAATACCATTTGTAGAGGATACATGGCAGATATCCTATTAGATGAGACTTTTAGAGCTACGTGATACTTTGGAGGTGAAGTTCCAGGCCAGACCATCCTGAAGTACAGAGAGGCACATCCAGCATCCAACGTAGCACAAGGTGTTTGGCCCCTCAGCCACTCTGTATTGACTGTACTTGCCTTGAGGATACAGCCCTCCAGCAGCGATAAGTTAACAGTCTCAGTCTGGAGCCATCTGAGGATCCAATCAGTAATAATAAATAATAATAAAAAAGACTCAGGATTTATTATTCCACTGGAATGAGTCAGAAAGGATCGCGAGGTAGTTGCAGCAAACACCCCACAAATGCTCTGGGAGAAGGACTTAGTTCAGGCTTGTTTGCTGGTGAGAGAAAGGTCAGGAGGACAGGCCGTGACTGCAGGGGTTGCATCAAAACCAGTGTGAAAGTTATTCAGGTTTCTCGAAGCGAACGAGCTGGGGGGATGCTGCACATTTACGCATCAACCTTCCCAGGTCATCTCAGTGTTCCAGCTAGGGCCAGGCTTGGGCAGGGGCCTAGTTTCAGAACAGGGGGACACAGAAGCCAGCAAGAAGAGCAAAGAGCAGATGAGTCAACCCCGGGCTAAGTGTTTTGTCTCACTGCCTTGGTGCTGGCCAAGGAGAGAAACGCAAAGCGGGTAAGGCTGTAAGTCTGGTAGCAGGTGGCAACTTCTAATCACGGAGCCGATCCTCTGCTCAGGAAAAGCTCCAACTGAGAGGCCGGACTTAGTCAGGCTTTGAGGATTTGGCAACGGGTTTTCTGCTGGTGGAGTGGGGGCAAAAGACAGCAGAAAGGAGAGGAAGAGAAGCAAGCAGAGGGAAAGATATTTTTTTCCTGTTCACTAATGTCTACAGGGGGAGAGCAGGCAACACTGTGTCTTTATACACTGCTTACTGAAAACATCCCTGTGCACAAGGCACAATGTTTCCAAAAACCTGGACATGACAGGCATAGAGCAAAGTATGTATCTGTCTGACTGCAATGAATCCAATTAGTCCAGCTCTATTACTGAACCCTGAGAAGATCAAAGATGATGCCACAAGATGGAGCATCTGTTTTACATCTCTTAAAAGCTTAAGAAAAATGAAAACATATGCAAAGGACCCGTATTAGGCTAATTTTATTGAAGATGCAATGCCTAACTTAACGATGAGGATATGTACCAGACTTAATGCTTCCTTGTGACCACATTTCATCTTCTTTCTTAATCTGCATTACGATGCAGGCATATTAGTGCATCACACCGTTCCTCACAGACAGCTGCTTTTGAAGCTTCTGCAAGTTGCATAATTAAACCTTTTGGTTGTTACAGAACCCATGGCTCCTACTAGAGAGGCAGGGGACAAGGTGCTCTGGGAATGGTCAGGTACGGGCTGACAACAGCTCTTTGGAGCATAACTGCTGCTCCGTGAGAGAGAGGGATGCACAGCGAAGACTGAAGCCACTCCAAGGTATTGCCTCAGTTACCTGTGTGGTAGCAAAGACTGCAGTTGCTAAAAAGTATCTGCATCAGCTTAGCCTATGTACTAGACACCTGAAACAGCTGCAGGAAACAAGGAAGGGAGCCTGACATAGTTAGGAACTGTAGACTGGTGGCTTATGGCTTTCACGTATTTAAGAAGATAAAACAATACCCATTATCTTGGTATTATCTTGGTTTACCATGTTAATATCTCAGTATCAAACAAAACTTAACAAAGTGTTACCTCAACCTCCCCTTCCCATCCTAAATCCCTTCATTCTCTCCAGGAAGAGACCTTCAGGAAGATGGACCTTCATCAGGTCCATATTCCCTAAGTTCCAGCTGCCAAAGCCAGGATTTAGATGTGCAATAGCAAAACAGCTCTAAGAAAATGCTAGAGTAACCCAGGAAAGAAAAAGAAAGCTCAAATCAGCCTACCTCTTTCCCCTTGAAAAAGAAAAAACACAGACACACACACACACACAAAACCAAACCAAAACAGACAAAAACAAACACACACACACAAAAAGGAAAAAACTTATTCTTCTCTCAAGCCAACCAACCACTCAGTGGTAAAGGATGTGGGGTTTTATAGACATCTTCCACCTTAGTCTTACATTTTAAGGAGAAAAGCACTCATTTCCACCCTTTCCCAGGTTTCTCTCCGCTTCTCACCTGACATATTCCCATTTTATGGGCTCCCCTTCACCACCAGCAGGGTAAGGACTCATCTCTAATTGACAGTTATTTATGCCATGCTTATCTTTACTTCCTTTTGTGCTGAAGTCTCGTGTCTTAAGTAGGTCACTTTCTGCATTTGTTTTTTCTCTTTTCAGGTATGTACAGGTATTAGCAGGCTCCCCTCTTAGCCTTAAATTTGCCTTAGTAAATGAATGAAGTCATTTTAATCACTTGCCTTAGTAAATGAATCAAGTCGTTTTAATCACTTGCCATAGTGAAGGCTCTTCACTCATTCAGACATTTTTATGTTTTTCTCTAATGTAGATTTAGCCCTGCCTACCCTGGGCAGTGGAATGGGTTTGAGCTGGAGTTGTACCGGCACCTTTTGCACTGCCTTAATACTTCTTTGTCCTGGAAAAATCTCAACAAAATAGTCTTATAGGTGTTTTGTTCTGCTGTAAACTGATTCAGCTTGAGAACCCGTTGTAGCAAGCCCATCAGTCTGATTTATTTCTTCATCTCTGACAGTTGTTTGAGATCTTCCTGAGAGCTTGCTTGTGTCCATGTTGGCCCTAATGCATCTACAGATGATAAAGAAGTCATACTAGCACTACAGGTCTCCATCTGCAGCCACTGCATTTAACATCCTTTTCCTGAGTGCATTAAAGAGGTGTCCTCACCCATCACTTTAAATTCTGTAGCACAGAGAAAATTCATGGGCAGTTTGTGATAAACTCTATTTCAGTGCTAGGACTCCACTTTATGAACTTGGTAAGTTGTACTCACTGTCACAGAAGAAATATCTTGGGGCGTTTCAGCTCTCCCTGTCGCAGATGGGCCCATAATTCCTCTCTCAGGATGTTCTCTCTGTGCTGAGCTGTGTTGGTTCTTGTGCCTTGTGCTCTTGGCACTTCCAGCCCTGGGAATCTGGGCAGAGCCCAGGCACTGCTCCTGCCTGGGGTGTCTCAGGATGCCCATGTGTCCAGCTCTTTTGTCTAACGTCATCCTGCTGAGGGTGGGATTTGCAGTTCTCTGGCGGTAATGTGCGCACATAGTCTCAGCTCACCCTTTCCCCAAGTATTAGCAGTGTTACAGCTACTCAGTCCTCCAGGGACACCTGCTAGTAGTTGCAGATAACTACTACAGATAACACGCACCAACAGAGTGGTCATCATATGCACCTGATCTTTACGAAATAAGTCCATCATGAATTTTTTTAGTACTCTGGAACATTTTTTCAGCTGACATCAAGTCCTCTGGAGTCACTCAGGTCTGCCTGTGCTTTTCACATTTTGTCTGATAAATTTGGAATCCTTTCCCCTTACCTCATCTTTTCTGCTCTGAGGTGGTTTCACAGAGAGAAAAGCTCTTCCTGCTCTGCAATAGTTCTTCTCTCCTGCCTGAAACCTTTCTGCACCTTGATGTGGTGCAAAATAATCACCTGGATCTTTCTAGGAGATCCAGCAATGCAAGCATGAGGGGTAATAATAGAAGATCAACATTCAGATTGGACATACGCATCATTGATCTTTATCTGACCTGGCTTGGTAGTGAACAAGAGCATTACTTAGTCATTTTGAGGCTCCACAAAGTGAGCTGGAGTGACACAGGACTCTGTGTCCCCAAGGCATTGCAGAAGGAGATTAAATGCCTATCAGAACTGCTGAATCCACCATGCAGCAAGGCATCAAAAGGTCAGGGCTGTAAGTGATAAATGCCCATGTTCTCATGTGGTCCTTGGTGGTCCGACATTATGGAAGTAGGCATGGAACCAACAAGCTGCCGGTGTCTTTACTTCCAGTACTTTGACTGAATTGTGCCTAAAATCAAGTGTCCCTCACAGCTTCCTGTGGCTTGGCTTGGATGTATACGAAGGCTGGTAAGAGCAACAGTGCTACGAGATTGGCCAAGTTTCATGGCAGTATGAGCTGGATAAAAGCTAGATACCTCTATATGAGAGAGAGCCCCAAGATGCATATCATATATCTCAGAAGGTCAAATGGAGGGGGATGTCAACCACCATTTCACAGGGAATCAGGTGATCCCTTGGAAGGAATGGGTCAAACCAGATGTTGACCAGGATATTCAATGGGGCTGGCATATTAGCCAATACTATGGAGATTTTAGCTACCACTGAGAGTGATATGCAAGGCAGGAGTCCCAGCTGGCCCTTGTCTCACATATGGATGCGAGTGTGTTCTATAATGCATGATCTTTGACAGCTTCTGTCAGGATTCATGCATTCCTCAGGAGAGCAAGCTGCTAACCAGTACATTATAGAAATAAAAAAGTGGTCTGTGCCTCTTAATGCCGGTAAGTGGACATTAGTCATCTTAATCCTGCTGGGCCTCAGACAGCAAAAACGAGAACTTCCCATTTGTACTATTTTTGGAAGCATCATGATTTCCAAACCACTCTCCTCACACTTTTTAGGCCTGAACCATGATTTTCAAGTGAAGTTGTCAGTACTGCTATTAGTCAGGCAAGAGAGGGGTGCATGGGAGAGAGGAGACATGAACAAAATTCAGCGTGGGCGTTTCTGATGCAAAAATGACCTCCTGCAAGTTGATCAAAGTCTCAGCATGTCTTGTGAAACGAGAGTGTGTTTCATAATGTGTCAGGAACATTTCAGATGCCCTCTTGCCACTGGCAGATCTTGTAATTAGGGACTAGAGAGTGTCTGCAATCACTGCTCCGTTCTGCCCAGCATCACACCCATAAGGCAGTTTTATCAACACTTATAAGATAAAAGAATTACCTGTTTTTTCAATATGAATGAGACTTTAACTGATGTCAACAAAAGGTTAATTCCAGCATGTAAGTAGAATCCTGTTATTAATATTTTTATTAGGTTTAGTTGTTTTAAGTTTTATCTAAAATTATTTAAAGATAATTAAGTTCCATTGGTGCCTGAGGTGCTAGAAACAGAGGAACGGCTCGGATGCTTGTAAATCTGTCTTCCTCTCCGCCTTATAAATGCAGAGAGAAGTAATTTTAAAGAAGGGCATTGGGCTGTGTTCTACAACCTTCTCACACACCTCTTACCTTCCCTCCAAAGCACATTTTTTTTAGAAATCTTCACAGATGGATTTGAAGTTGAATACTGAATTCTTTCAGATTCTGGCTGTAAGAGATTGCAGTGCCTGCGAGGTCCTCTGGAAATTTAGCTTGTGGTTTAGGTTTCAAGTGAGCCTACCCTTTTGGGAAGAGACAGCACAATACTATGCAAATCAACAAGCAGTTTGTAATAGCTATGGAGACAAGACAAAAGCCACTAACCTCTAACATTGAAATGCCACAAGACATTTTTCAAAGTTGTCCAGTGCAGTTCACAATAGTGTTATCAAATGATAACACTAATGATAATTCATCTTAGCAGCATGATGGCTGTTATTCAAATGTTTACTCTCATTATCTTGTTACCCTATGTTTGTAACAAATAAAAAATTGCTCAGTTTGGTATTTGTCTTCCTCAATTCCAGTAGTTAGCCAATCTTTTCTGTATCTCTTTCCTTCCAGATCATTGGATCTGATAATTAATTTGATAAAATACTGTCTGTTACATTAATCCAGCAGACATAGGAGAGTAAAGTGGTGAATTGAAAAAGAGACAATAGATTTCACTAATCTGAAAGATGTGTGGTAGCAAATTCATGAGCCTGATCACAAATTTAGGTGAGTGTCTGAGAAGAATATTAATGATGTCAGAGAGAGGATGGGTACTTCTAATGATTCAAAATGAGCTTCACTTCCCTGTGGATATCTTTGCAATATTTTTGCACGATGGAAAACTAGGAAAGCACAACTGGAAACAGGCAAAAGATTGGAGCAAAAGCGATGATTTGCCTCCCTGCTGGAGAGAACCAGTTGGCATGGAGTGGCTCAACATAAACAGACTCTTTTCCCAAGTATTAGCAGGTTTTGTGCCTGAGGCCTCCTCTCATGACAGCCTCATGCATGGAGCAGCCAGGTGACCCCTTTCATCTGGGGTTCCCCCAAGCCATTTTCTCTTTCCTGGAGACACAGATTTGCACCAAATATGCAAAGTGAAGGATCTCAGTGCTTACCCTACCCCCATCACATTCGGCTACAACCAGAAAATGAATTCAAAAGATGATGGAAAGCTTTTGAATTGATAGAGGCAGACAGATAGCCTCGGACAGACCAAAATGGGAAAAAAAAAATGGGAAAAAAATGCCGGGGGGCGGGGTCGGGGACAGTGAAAAAAATCTGTATATTAACTTGGTAAAGATCTGGCCCACTAGTACAGACCAAGTGGAACAACATGTTCATGTGATAGACTTTATGATAAAAACATGGCACTTTTATTGAATTTAATGAAGACTGGAACATATAACCCATCGTGCGGTTTAATAACACTCTTAAAACAACAAGGCTAAATGTTTGCAGGGAATTGGAAAGTGCTGCAAAATGACCAATATCCAAAGCCATAGTGTCTGCAGAGAGTTCATTTCATCAGCAAAATTAATAAAGGAAAAGAAACAATTTCCGCCCGTGTCGCTGAAGTAGCGGAATACTCCCAATTCAACAAGAGGTACAAGAGGGTTGTACAATATAGGTATTCACTCTGCAGAATTAAACAATCTAAAATGGTTATTTACAGAGGCTGACTTGACCCTAAAATTGAAATTGCTATATCAACAGGGATTCCTACCAAGACATGCCAGGGTGCTGCAGCACTGTAAGATCTGTGCAACAAATAAACTAAGAGTCAAGCATAAAATAAATGCCCACTATGAACCTCTGCTGTGAGAAAGGTTCCCAATGTAAATGATTATCGATTTCCTGACAATCGTGTGGAAACTGCAATGAATTAGGGTATATACAGTAATTGTGGAGGTCAGCCCATAAGCACTGCTTTCAACAGACACTTCCAGGGGATTTCAGAGTTCTTGTTTGCTGGTGAGAGGCTAAAGCTCACTGATAATGCTGGGCAGTTTTCCAGCTCTCATGTATAAAGAGCAATGATGTGAGGTGTGGTTGACAAATGGAAAGAATAAAAGTTTGTGTGAAATTTGTCCAAGGTCTGCTCCCTGGGTAACATCCCAACTACATTACCCGACCATATTAAAAAAAAAAGAAGAAAAAAAGTGTTCTCTCATGTTTCAAGAACACGTTCTTGTAACATCTCCTGAGAAGACCTGGCCAGTGCTAGATTGGGTCAGTCGTGGCTTGTTGAGCTGAGTTTTGCAGCTCCCCAAGGATGGGGATATCCCCCATCCAGTCCTACTACGTCAGTAGGACTTACTGACCTAGTCTGGGCCTGTCCCATGCTCCTCATGACAATCAGCTGATCTTGTAATTATCAATACATATATAACAAATAATCCAAATGGCTAGACCCATCCTCCTCAGTCCCTCCCTTACAATATTTATATACACGGATGAGGTCCCTTCTCAGCCTTCTCTTCTTCAGGCTGAATAGAGATGTGACAGATGGGAGGTTAATTTAACCATCCAGCTCCCATCCAAGACAATGTATTTCATCCAGCTAAAGTCCTTCTGCCCTACTTTGAGAAACTGAGCCTTTGTCATAACCTTTCATATGGAAAGGACACTAATTTAGAGAACCTCTCTGAACAAGATGGCATGAAAAAGACACCTTAAATTTCTTCTTTTAGGTAAAAGAATGGCACTACTTGAAATGTGGCAGTTCCATAATCTGATATCTGCCACGCCAGGGGCTTTCTGAAACTATTCCCTGAAAATAAGACTTTCTGATTCCTGTGATGCACTGGCATGCTAAGACAAAATATAGCAGACAGGATTCTCCTAGAAAAGAAAATCATGATGCATAGATATCACCTACTATGCACTGTAGCAGGATGGTATGGGGGAGGAAGACAGGTTTTTTTTAAAAAAAAAAATCAATAAAATCTATGTGCAAAAAATCTAAAGAGATTCTCTAAAAGCTTGCTTTCTGAATCATTTTCCCTTTTTAGCAATTTGATATATATCCCTATTTGCTGGTTTCCATAGTCCAGAAACAGGAAAATACTGAGATACCAGCTATTTCCATGCAGTGGTGACAGTTAGGAATAACTGATGAAAATGAGGCCTTATATTTCAGAAACTATTTGAGGTTCATTTTTTGTGCATTTGTGGAGACGGACAAATGCCCATCTGGGGATGGACAGAGGTGCAGAGGCTGTGAGCAGAGGCACCAGCGCGTGCTGACCACTGCCCGCGCTGCCCCGGGGCTGGTGAGGGTGCCCTGCGCTCTGCCTGTGTGTGAACGCAAGGACCAGTGTCCATGTCAGATCCACCAGCAGGTGCAACCAGGGGAAGGCTGCAGAATCAGATGACACTGACCCTGGGAAGGGATTTGAGACCCTGAGCCTTGGTATTGCTGTGACCACTGTGCTTCCTCAGGCTTAAACTCGTCTGCTTTGCATCTGCCCATCACTCTGGTCCCTAGGCTGGCTGCCCCGCTCTGTGGAGGGCCATCGTACTTCCCACCACCAACTGCGTCTGCTGGGTCTCCCTACTGCCTTGTCCAGCCTGTGAGCCGGTGGCAGGTTGCACGCACAGTGCACAGTTTACGATGCTATCTTCTTCCACCTAAGGAAAAAAACGCCAGCTTGCAGCAAGCATTTGTGGTGTTTGCTTATATATTTATTAAGAAACACCTTGTCATAAGGTGAATGTTCAGGCCCTCATTACTGCTTGACATCAGCTGTCGTAGGAAGCAAAGCCCCCATGTAAACAAAAAGTCAGTCAATCACCCTTCCTGAGCACCAGCAATGCCGCACTCTGTTAGTAAAACTCGAAGTGCTGAATAATCCTCCCACCTACCACATCAATAATCCAACAACACAACACTTCAGTCAGCATAAAAGACAGACACGATATTTTCTAAATTGATAGAATATCTATTGAAACCCAATTTAGACATTTTAATGGGATAACAGGAACACTACGCCAATCTATGGAGGTGGAGGACTCATCAGAAACTTTAATACTTTCCAAATGTGCAAGAAAATATCATTTACAGAGGTTTTCTTTTCCTAGTTTCATCTATTTGCCTCACCAAGCTATTCCTTTTTATCTCTTATTTATGGTTGTAATTTTGATGCCACAGTTAATGTACATGATCTGCTGTATATTTCTGTTATTTGCTTTGAAATTGCTCTTTTCAGCTTATATCTGAAGTCATTTATTTGCCCACAAAATAACCAAATCCTCAACTATTTCCTGATAACTGGTTTTGCAGTGCCTGGGATTTTTCTGTAATGATATATATACATTCTTTATTATTGCACTTAAATTCTTATTAGCAATTCATGGAACCTTAAATGACTAAGAAAACAGATTCTTGAGTTAAATATTTCTTGAGGGTCTCTTACCCAAAACTCTTCTCTGTGAGTGTAGGTTGCACAGCAAAAGGGAGTACAGCCTAAAGTTGGTCTTGCCAGGGAAATTGTATTTTTTAATGAACAATATATTTAATTCATGTCCAAACGAATTGACACAGTTGCTCAGGGGCTGCTGTAATAGGGTACAAATACTTTTACATGGTATGTACTTTGATTTTACCAGCCTTTTTATTATGGCCACCAGAGATTTCACTGTATCTTCTCTCACTGAGCATTGTGATGGGAAGGCATAAAACTCTAGCACTCACGGCCTCCGTTCCATGCGTTAGTCCGTGGGTCAGTATAGTCCCACTGAGCCTCCTTAGACTTTGCAGCTCATGAGCCCCTAGATGCTTTCTCACAACTGTCCTCTCCCTACGATCTGCACAAACAGGATAAGCGAGACCATGATGTAGCTGAGTCATGAAGCAAACCTACCATGGGAGGTACAGAGCTGCAAGTCCTTATCCATGAACGGAGCAGCCGTGCTTGCAGCAGAGCTGATGCCCCAGCCACATCCAACAGACAATTTGGTCCTGCTGCTGTCGCGGTCAGGCTGGTGTCCCAGCTGGGGGCATCTTTGGGAACTGTCCTCTGCGTACATGGCTCTCAGTGCTGACCCTCAGGGACCCCTTGTTTGCACAGAGTGCACGACCACCTGGAAAACAAGGTGCCACAGTGACACATCTCTCCTTGGGCAACTGACCCTGGGTTAATATTTTCCCCTTCTACACATCCAGAAAATCTCCAGTGAATATTTCTGTATCAATCATGTGAAATATCTGGCTAAAATGGAAGAATATATTTAAAACATGGGATATATCTAAACCTAAAAAGTTATCTGCAAAGTGCATGTGAGCCTTCACTCCCATGTCTGAAGAAGTAAGAAACGAAACAAAAAAACAACAGACAACCTCTTTGAACATGTGCAACTTCCATTCTCAGCTGCTTTGCTTTGGCCTCTTTTTAAGTCAGGGATTTGTACGCAGTTGTCCTGGCCGGCTAACAAGGGCTTGAGCCCTGAGGAGCCTTTCCGTCCCCTGCAGCTGTGCCATCCCAGCTCACTGCCTCCGGCAGTCCTTCCCGGAACCCTGGCTGCCTAGCTGCCTTTGGCAGGCTTTGCCCAGGCTGCCTAGGGTGACACATCTAACCAGGTCTGCTGGTTGACTGATACTGACTCTGGCAACTTAGATTGTCAGAAGGGAATGAGGAATTTGTAGTTATCTGTGCTTTCAATGATCTTTAAATATGAAGCCCTTAAAACATATGTACCATATGCACTTTCCAAGCAGTGGCTGAACCTTTCAAAGCAGCAGCAGTTTCTCTATAAGCTGATCTCTTCACAACAGGCAGGGATGAGATGGTGCAATACATAAGCCTGTGGGTCCTGCCCCTTCCTTGACCTCCCATTAAACAGCTGATCAATGTGGAGTCACTCCCTGGAGGTCCCCCCTTTATCTTGATTTCTTATTTCACTCTTCGTAGCACATGATTTCACCCGCATCCCTTCTAGCAGTGTAAATTCAGGAAACATTTGTCTCTGTTCTCATCAGAGACTTCCATAAAGCTGATGTGCAGGAAGCCACCATCAACGATTCCACAACTGAGGCCTAAGACTGAGCACAGAGGAAACACACACTTAATTCCACTGACTGCCAGGCAATGCAGGCTGTTCTACATCTCCACTGCATCCATAATATCCCATATCAATGGATGCTCTACAGGTCACATACCGGGAGGTCGGAGGCAATCAGTTGCCTTGTGCTGTTGTATTTCAGACAGTGAAGCCATTCGTCATGGGTTCTTGCCATTTCTCGGTCTGTCATTTAGGGATGGTAAGGCTGAGTGTCTGTCCCATCAGCACACATGTATGGCAAAACACTTGCCAAGGTGAGGACACCGTGTAGGGCAATGGGGCAGCTCAGCTTGGCGCTGTGCCGCTCTCCACTGGAGCTCACATCCTACTTGTTCTGGCACTGCCCTCTGTCTCTAAGTGAATTTTTTCTCCTGACATTTGCATGTTAATTAGTGTCTGCCCAAGGATTTGCTGGGAAAGAAAAACAGAAGCTTGCAAGAGACATCACATCAACATTTTACAGCCAAAATAATTTTATTTGTTGGCTAGACTAAATATTTCGAATATTTCCCAAAAAGCCTTTTTTTTTCTGTTTAGGAAATTATTTTGAACAACAGTGGCAAAGAAGGGGTGAAAGAGTCCTGGGTGCATAATAAAAATATGAAACTAGATTATTGCTTAGCTTCGGCATGTATGATAGAGTTCTTGTCACAGCAGAGAGAAAGGCACTTGCAGTTTCCAAATTAAAGCTCTCCTGTAGCCTGTTCTCCTTCAATTCGACATGAGCTTCACAACTCTAGCATGCTGGAATGAGTATCACTTGGGCTGTTTTGACAGACTCTTTCCTTGTTTATCTCAGTCTGACTCTACTCATCTCTCCTCTCTTCTCTCTTCTCCTTGGACTCTCGAGGACGTGGGCGCAGGTCCACCTTTGACTGCAAAACAACCAACACATGATCTCTTGATCCACGATGGGGAGTTCTTGTGTGAGGGATCAGTATAAATACCAAATAATGAGAAAACTCAGTACTCCACAGTCTGTGCAAACCCTTTTTTAGTCTGTTAGCCAGAACCCCCAAAACCTCACTTCTTGCTTTTGCCTTCTGTAGATTCCACTTGTCATGTAGAAGATCTTTCATCTCAATATAACTTTTATCTTCAAACATGTCAGATCTTTAGAGAACTGGAAAATATTAACAGGCAGGAAGAAACTTTTTAAATTTGGTATATGTAAAGGAAAGAAGACACTGCAGACCGTGTAATGAGCAGAGACTGTCCTTGGGCCAGGGCTCCTGTTCCTAAAGTTTCATTTGGTTCTTCTCAGCATGATGGTCCACCCTTGAATCAATGCTGGTCAGCAGTGACTCAGATTAGAGGGGAGTGTCTAAATTGTTCTATATTAATTTCACTGTGTATGTTTGTGCATTCACCAGTTTTGATGTTGGTATTCTGCACTAAACTGTAATCAAGAAGCTTGTAATAGAAGAAGGCATAATACTGACCTCCCGACGGACATACTTCTCGACTGCTCAATACTAATGAGCAGCTGCAGAAGGTATCATTTAGGGTCATTAACAGCAACAGGGAGATGATAGCAACACTGCAAAGGAAACTGTGCAAGCAGGAGAGCCTTTTTAATGTCTACTCCAAAAAGCAGCTTCTGGAAGAGCATTTGTGAATGTTGTCTACCCCCCACAAAAGTGAACGAAGAGCCTGTGTGGTGCAGCCATATCCCCTGTGACATTAAGGATTCTTAAACAACACATACCCTCTCCCCCCAAAAAAAAAATATTTTGGGGGGCTTTATTATGGATTTGAAGTGCAGAAGCATCTTAGTCACAAGCTCAAAGGTCAAATTCAACCATGATGTTGTTCCTTCAGTTTTACCAGAAATCAATCCAGCACAGTGTTCTGCTGTGCCCTGTGGGGAATCACAAAATAATGTCAATATATTTATCTAAGGCCTCTTTTCTTAGGAGATACTGATAGTTCTGAGGACTAGGAGAGATTTTGCTATCTTGTGTTAGACCCAATGATATGACTTACAGCCAAGCTTGTAGTCAGAGGGAGAAAAGAATGAGAGAAAAAGAAAGACTTTGCAAAATTTTCTTCCACTGTGAAAGAATGTGGCTTTGAATAAAGAACCTCTGTATTGGCATTGTAGCAGGAGATATGGGTTTAACCCCTAGATCTCCTATTTTATTAAGTTACTGAGCCTTTTCATATTTGTAGCTCTGAAGCCCCATGATCTGGAGTCAAGTAAATATTGCAACTTTCATTTTTGTAATTTTTCAGCCTCTGTCATTGCATAAAATGTAACCATAAATGGAAGTTAGGAGAATAGTAGGCACATAAAAATACTGCAAATGTATGCAAAGAGGAACTGAAAGCATATTGGGATATCTAAATCATTCTTCATCTGGAGGAAGAATGAACAGATTCATGATTTTAGGATGCTCAGGATTAGCAAAAATGTTGGTTCCCCTCTGGTTGCAATTTCAGTGACAGAGCTGTGCGGAAAGCCTTGCTGGTGAGTAGGATACTCCAGTTTGTGTATTCACCATTAAGGGGATCCCCCTAGTCTGGCCCCAGAGCAGGACAGAGGGAGCGGGAGACTGAGCGGGACCAGGAGTGAGTGGGACAAAAGAGCAGCTGCCAAGAGCTGGGGGCCTGACAGTGTGCGGAAAATCTCGCTTTCAAGAACTGCATGTCCAAAAAGGAGACAGAGGAGTCCTAAAACTTTATTCAAATAAAGGGAGAGTCCACCAGGCATATCCCTGTGGGATCTCTCCAATTGCTGGAGGACGCAGACCTGTTTTTATCCTAACTTCCTGACCGAGGGATGCCCTCTCCTTTTCCCCATTGGTCAAGGTACTCAGGAATTACAGCCTTCCCGGCTGCCTACACCAAACTTCTGCCTCCCTCCTTCTGTTCTCACCTGAGGTCACCCGAATCCCCCATGCCCCCTGCCAAAGAAAGGGGAGCAATTTCCTTCTTGGCAGATGCTCCTCTGTCCCCCTCACTCATGGCTCCACTCAGTCTCCCCGCAACTTTGTCCCTCTCATCATGGGGGAATCCCCTTATTGGTGAATACACAAACCTGTGTATTCCACTCGGAGTCATGAATGAACAGCTACATTTTAAGGCAGGAAGCAACCAAATTTTAAATAATATGAGATAGGTATTTCAATAAGTTATGTTCCTCAAAGCAAAGTTATCATAATAAGTCAGAACATTGTAACTATAATTGTATTGGTGGGAAATGCAGAAAACTAATTAATTTTCTTCTGCAAAGTCTCAGGTCACAAGAAGACAATGTATTTTATCCAAAGGATGCTAAATACTGTAAATATTTTAACAGCTCACAGAAATTACTGATATACTCCAATACTTTAAAGGATTATGGCTTTGAAGAGATAGCAACATGTCTCACCAGCTCCTTTTGTCTGAACATTAAGTGCATCCTATCTTACAGAGTTGTGAATGGGAGTTATTTGGGTCTTCTTGGTGAAGCACATACAATAAAAACTGGGAATGGGAAAAAGGACTGGCCGTGGGCTATGGAGCATTTCATTGCCAGGCTCCAATTTCATCTAGGTCAGTAGCAATGGAAACTCATTACCAGCTGATGGTTGCTCAATGGTCTGTGTGAAATGAAAAGGTGGTTCCAGTCCAGTTCCCTAGTGGTCAAGTGTCCTCACCATCAGAACCACCTCCTGAACCACCAGTGTCTGGCTGACTGGATCGTCAGTGGAGATGATGGATGATCTGTGAGCCCACTGCAGAGGAGATCCTTTGCAATAAAGGAGCTGCATGGGCTTTTTTTTTTTTTACCTTGCCACTGTGTGACAAGATTCCTGGAGGTTTCCAGCATTTTTTATTTGTTCATGCAGATATGGGCTGTGGTGATGCTACTTTAGGCACCTGTTGAAAAGTAGCCTGGGGTTTGCAGCGCTCCTGTGAGCATCATTCTTGTCACTGACTTCCCAAGAGTTGCACTGTCAAATCAGCCTGAGTGCCCCTGCCACTCAGTGACTGATTGTGGGGCCAGATTTCAGCTGTAAGTGGGATTTTCATGGTGGGTGGGTCCTATTCTTGCCAAAATGAGGAAGCTTAATGGCTTCCTCATGTGCCATGATACAGATCATCAAGAGATGATGGGAAAGTTTTGTACCAGCAGGATCAGGGATATAGCAAGCCTTGCATTGGTCTCAGAGAGGTGGGATGGGTGCCTTTCCTGGAGAAATTGAGCTTTCACCTAATTGACTACCCCTAAATGACTAGTTTATACCCAATGCCCACAGATGTCAGAGAGCTCATGTGTGACACAGAGTCCACAAGAGGTTCTGAACATGTTCAGGAGGTGGAGGGAGAAGAGCTGGCTGTGAGGACAAGTGGTAGCAGCGTCCAAGGCACCTGCTGCTGGGAAGGGGCTTGTGGCTGAGGACAGGGAGTAGAGGGAAATGTTTGCTTTGGTTTGGGCAGTCAGGTGCAGAGATTGAGTGCCAAAATTTCTCTCTCTTCTCCTGGACCGCATCTGTAACTGCTCATTCCAGCTTAATTTAGCAACCTCATAGAAATATTCACCCAAATTTCTTTGGTCCCCGATGCTTCTGTTGGCTGGGACTGGAAGAAACATGGTGTGCCCAGTATGTGGGCTGCGTGGGTTAGGCATTCGACCACTTATCCTTCCAGTGCCAAAGTGCCCATATGAATGCAACCCTCAGGACCTGCCAAATCATTCTGCGCTTCCATGCAGATGCATCTGCATACCTGCAGGAATCTGAACCTGGCACTTGAGCATGAGTCACTGAAGGGTCAGCCAGAGGGATAGGGACAGGCAGAAAATTGCTCTGGACTTCACCATTAGATACACTAGAATACGCATTGTAAAAGATTTTAAAGGGTTCTGGCTTGTCAGGGGAGAAGAAACTGTAATATGCAATTGATTGCAGTCTTTGCCATTTCCTGCAGACTTCTGGAAGAGTCGAGATCTAACTGTCTCATAAAGCACTTTTGGGAGAGTTCAGGTCTCCTTTGCCTATAGTGTAAAGATCAATAATAAAAATAAAGCTGATATAAAGATATTATGAATGGAAACAAACATAGGGAAGCATTAGAAAGAAGAGAGCAAGGGGGTAAAAGAGTGGTCTGTATTGATAATGGAAGACACCATTCTCAGAGCCCAGCATAGGTGATAGCAATCAAGTTGCAACATGATACACCCTTCCTTATCTTGTTAGTCCATCAGAAAAACAGGGTGTGCACATAGATTCCCAATTTATACTCCAAAGAAGGAAAAACATACCTTCACATACCTTGTGGCCAAATAACATGGCCTAAAATTTCTGGAAGCTGAAGTAAGCAAGGTTGTGAGGATAACCTTGGAACAATTTATAATTGTTAAAGGGTTTGAATGTTATGGAAATTATGAAAGTTTGATGTTCCCAATAAAGAGGAACTCCAGAGACTTATTATTAAGGTCTGACAACCGATGCTCCTTGTCCTCTGTGACATATAGAAGTAATCCTGGTCCAACCACATGGACACATATAACTCAGTGATCATATGGGTGTGAGGGCATAAAATCGACTTACTGACAGATTTTCTTAGCCAGTATCGGCTTTCATTTCTTTAAGATCACTCACTGAGTTTTATTACATTACTTTTTTCTGCAAAAGAGCCCTCACCAGTAGGAAGAAGGATTCTTGTTTGTGATCTTAAATTCATATGGCTTCAATGACAGAATAACAAGTCACTTGATACCTTCCAGTTGCAGGATAACTTTGGAGAATCTGTTTTCACTCATTTCTTTTTTTCTATCCCAAAGTAAATTCAGAAAACTGACTATTTCGCATGCTTTCAGATGTGGTCTGATTTGATCTGAAGAATTCCTGCGTTTGAATTATATGATGCCCCTGAAGTTGTACTCACTGGCCAGTTTTCCACTAGATTTTTCAGAAAGTTCCTATTGTATTTGAAGGACAAGCACCAGGAGTAGATTCACCTGAGAATCATCTCAGATATCACCAGGATAATCTCAAGGGAGAAAAAAACAAAGGACTGTATGTTCCCCTTGTGATTCAAAAGCAAAGAGTGACATAGAAGAATAAAAACAAAGAGGAGGTCCAGAAATATTTTCAGTAGCCTGCTGATAGATCTGCATCAAAATGAAGCACCGGGAGACTCGGTGGAGACGAATGGGAGAGTTATGACTGCCAGACCTTTTCTGAAAAAGAAAAAAAAATGTGCCTGTCCATGTGGGTAATGCAAGGGGATATGTGACTGTCAGTGAAATTTTCCAGGATAATGATTTTGGAGATATTTAGGTCTTTACTCCCAGAGAATTACACCCCTGAATACCTTTGGTGTCTTATTCTTGTTGTCATCTTCTTATTCCATGCCTGGACAGCCCCTGCTGTTGATCTCAGTCCACACTTTTGGAGAAAAAGTGATTTTTATTTTTATTTTTCACTCATATATAGGCAAGCGCCTCCGTTTCACTGGTCAGGTTCCTGATGTGGCAGCTGGTTCCAAGAATACACACACGGATTTTCTGATGCAATCCTGCATTTAGACTGTTGGCAGGAGCAGTGTGTGCAGGTTATAGCCCTGGACCTGCATCCCCTCCTCCCTCCCGATCCACTCACACAGGCTGGTTCCACCCCTGGGGTTCCCCCTGCTCTGGTAGTTCCTGTTCTCATTTTCCTCTTCCTCCTCCTTGAGTTGTGCGGGGGATTATCTAAGTGTATATGTTATCCAATGAATTATTGTCCAAGTGTCTTTACTTCTGTAAAGGTGCAGGTTATAACCTGCTGAATAAACTCATTAAAGCATATGACCTCATACAAGAGCTCTCTCTCAAATTAAGTCGACATGAAATCTTGCTTTCTATGGCTAAATACCCCTTTGCCCCAAGGAAGACTCATAGGCAGGTTCTCAAACATATTTAATGAACAACTAAATGTATGTTCAAGCTTATTTTCAGCTCTGGAACATAATAAAAAGAAAAGAAAAAAAAAGCAAAGAGAAAAAAAAAAAGCACCTACCCTCCTCCCTGTAATTAAAAAAGGAGTAAAAGAGCCTGGTGAGGAATTATTTAAGGGACTAAACAGTCTCTTTCCTACAGTAAACTATTTACTATTTTCATAAATGCTTTCTATTTCATCACATTTGGAATTCTTATCACGATTATTTAATGATGTTCCATCCCCATGTGAGGAAGAACTTAGTTCCTGTGGGGGTGCCCGAGCCCTGGCACAGACTGCCCAGAAAGGCTGTGGAGGCTCCTTCTCTGGAGATCTCCCAACCCGCGTGGGTGGACCCTGTGCCCCTGCTCTCGGTGTCCCCGCTGGAGCAGGGGTCGGACTGGATGGTCCCTAGAGGTCCCTGCCAACCTCAGCCATTCTGGGATTCTATGTGATATTTAACAAGATTCAGTAACTAATAAGTTTTAGAAAGCTGGCTAAGAATTTTCCCCAAATACTATCATGATTAAAACAGAAGTGTCTCTGCTACACCTAAGTCAACAATGAAATGCTCTAGTGCTATATTGTATCATTCCATTATAGGCATCCTAAGTAATGCAAGTCACATTATATCACATAAGAACGTCTGTAATGGTAAATACTATGCATTTTTGTAAAATATTTAAAGGCATTAAAAATGCTGTACTTTAAATCCTGGATTCTCTAAGTGGCTATCTCAAATTAAATATTGAAGCTCCCAGGTACATTCAGTAGGTTCTTAGCTCCCATGGGTGACACGATGAGAGAAGTCTGAGCCCCGGAAGCACCCACGTGTGTGCCCCAAGCATGCTGCCTTCTTCTGCTCTGTGAAGCTTCCACTACTCTGCTTCTCCCTGCCAAAAACTTACTTTGTGCATGAAGGCAATCCAAGAGGGAAAGCATCACATTCCTAGGGCAAACAAGCACCACATCAGCCAGTCTGGGAGCACTGGTGAGTGGAGATGGGTAATCCATCTCTGCATCAATTTGCACATTTGAGAAGTGAAGCTATTTATTTCAAAAGAAGGTGGTGATGGTCAATGCAATTATGGATGTCTGGTGAAAAATGAAAGTGACTAATATTTGTGATTTAAGATGGGGAACTTCAGCACTTGTTGTTTCTTGAATTTGGAAAGCATTAAAAATATCTTCCTTTCAGAAAGGCTGGAAAGAAACCTGGTTCTTTTGCTTTGTTTTTCAATATTAAAGTAGTTTGTGAGAGAAGTTGCTTTCTTCCCCAGCTGGAGAGCCATGTCTCTGATCTATCTGAACTGGGAGACCTGAGAAATTCTGGATGGGAAGAAGTTGTCCAAACTGATTTGGATCACTTTGAGTCTCCCAAAGGAACACTAACCATATTCCTTTTTTTTGTGAATTTTGTGTTATTTCTAAAACCCAGGAGAAACTGGAATCCAGTTTACCTCTCTTGAGACTGCAGGACAAAGTATAACAGCCTCCAAAAATCTAAAGATAAAATCTAAAATCTAAAGCCTCCTAAAATCTAAAATCTGAGAGCCTCCTAAGCTCAGACCATTCAGAGCTACATCTGCAGGTACTGCACTCCTATTCCCTTCAGAGCCCTTTGCACTTGTCTTTATGCAAGAGACCTTATTCCAACAGGACCAGTGCCATAATGTTAAACATTTCAACATTTTCTGTAGGAAATAGATGCATTTTGCAGCTTAAAATAGTCACTCAAAAAAGGCGCCCCTTCAGACTTTAAAAGTCAACAGCAAATCTTCCTGCTCCTTCTCCAAGCAGAGTGTCCTTAGAGTGAGCCTATTCCCCCAACTCTCCCCAAACCAGCCCCTTTCAGGGTACAACCCCTCTGGGGTTGTTCCAGTCCTACACTGTCACCCTAGTGGTGTCTCCTCTTTCATGTCCTTACAGAGCAAAATGTGAACAAACACCGTGAATATGCCCTTGTCACAGCAGATAGTTTCAAAGGCTTCTTCTTTAGCTCTGATTTGGAAGGCGGCCAAATTTGAGGATGTTGAAATCCCCTGTGAATTTGATCCCCCATCTTTTGCATAGCCCTGAGGCTGGCACAACGGGAAAAAGAAAGCAAAGGACTTATAAAATGCAGCATATCCTTCCTTACATTAAGATACTTTTCCTTCCTGCTTCTTTCTCTTGCAAGGGTTTTCCCCAGGTTTCAAAGGATAAATAAGAAATTAATTTACAATTTCTAAAATGTAGCAGGACTTGCTTCTCCAACTTTTCAGACCACAGGATTTAAGAGTTTTTCCTTTTCTTCCTCTATATCTTGCTTTTCTGTGTCCTTCCTATCTGGTTACTGAAATTCCTCAAGAGAATGTGAGAAAGGAGAAACCATCCTTGTCTTCCATGGAGCTGTAAGAGTTCTGAATTTGGCTACTTCTTTTACTGCAATCGAGACCTTGACTTTCGCTGAAACATAGCCATGTTTGTACTTGTCATTATAAAGTAAAATTATATTTTTTATGCATTTATGTTAAGAATGTTATTTTTATGATTCTCAATTATATCAGACTCCACTGTGCTGTCTCTTGCAAGTGCTTACAGTAAGACACATTTATGGCTCTGAAGGATCAGACAGGCACTGGCAGAGACAAAAGACTGTATTTAAAAAGATAGAAAAACAAAAGAAATGGCAGAAGATTTGGATGGGCAAGTGGACGCTGCATGAAGGGTATAGCTCAGGGTTTGGTAGCAGACAGGGTGTAAAGACAGTTTAGGCAAAGGCCTATCAAAAGGCTTCATAACCCAAGAAGATGATGGTTTCTCTCCTACTCATGGTTTCTTGAGTGCTTCCCGGGAAAGTGTGGGCCACCTGTACCTGCTTGATGAGGTTTTGAAAGAGCAATCTTCACTGTGTGAGCAAGGAAAAAACATCAGGGAATCAGCCAGTCGCATGCCTGGGGGTATTGCTTTAGCAGAAAGCACTTTGGCAGCTCCAGCTCATGAAGGACTAAGCCAAATGAAGGGTTGACCATGCGGCTGGGAGGAAGCTCCTGCTGGATGGTGCTGGGAGAGGCCCCAGTGACCAGAGCAGAGCCCCAGGCTCGCTGGGGACAGTGGTATCAGCCATGGCATAACCATGAACTGTGGGTTTGTTCCAGCTGTGCAGGGAGTCCTTCTCGGGAAATGGACACACATCTCCTGCACTGATTTCCTGTTCACTGAAGCCCCTTCTTCCCTGCAGCGCTATGCCAGGCTACCTGCAATGCAGGAGAAACAAAAAGGTTCAGTCAGGAGGGAGAGAGGAGAAAATATTAAAAGAAAAGCACAGACACGGGTCTAGAGAGGTAAACCAGGGTAGTCCATTGTGCTGGACTGGAAGGAAAGGGGAGGAGAAGTGTATAACCACAGTGTAAACAGAGATTAAGATTGAACTGGCTGAAAGACCAAGAAGGAGGTGAATAAAATCCTTGACAGACAGGCTGAAGCCAGGACTGGCCTTTATGAGCTTTGGCATAATTTTATGGTTATGAATCAGAATAATGAAAATAGTAGCTCTTTGGATGCTGACAAATACCAGGGAAGCACACACAGACCCTGAACTAAAGCAAGGACAGCCCTCGCTGCCGGCCCCAGGGTGACTGCAGCAGAAGGCACCTGCAGAAGAGGGACCTCTGAGAAGGGCAGCGGGTTGGGTGGGTTGTTCTGATGGGCAGATGGTCAAGTACCAGTACCCTGGGATTAAGCCGTGCAGCATTAGTGCTGGTGGCTTATTCGTAACTTAGCACACATGCAAATGCCTTAGAGCTCAGACATTTTTGATGTTAATATATATATGTCAATCCCTAAGCCACTAATACCTAAGTTGCCAAGCCATTCTGAGTCCAGATTTTTGGAAGTTATTAAAAATGAAAATTCAAGGTTGAAGGTTATATTCCCAACAATGTGTGTGTAAGAAATCTGTAGTTTAATGTTGCAGAGTTGATGACCAAGGTTAAGCAGTTAAAAATGATACAGAGGGAGTATTCAAATGTACTTATGTTGCTTTCTCAGTGTTACATGATGAAATTTTTGAAGCATCTGAATTTTGTCTCATAATTTTTGACTTGTAAAATTGGTCTAAAATCTGTCCTTTATAGCGTGTGTAACCCCTGCACAAAACCTGAACACCTGCGGCAGTAGTGAAGGAGAGCTGGCTTTTGCATTGCAAGTGTTTGTACTTTGCCTTTCTCATATAGTTCCCTCCCCACACACACACATTATGTATTTTGAAATACAAAGGAAAAGAGCATCTGATCTCATAAATAAAGTGTATTTCGCTTGCCAACCCAGGGTATGGGCATGCCCCCACCTGCCCTGGGGAACCTGCAGCTTGGGGCAGTGCATCTGGGTACGAAGCCCAGGTTTGCAGATAGTCTCTCATCCTTCTGGGGCTCCCGAGCAGCCTGGGCTGATGCAGCAGTGTGGCTCCTGGGACCTAAGCTGTGCACAGACGACCTGTGAAAGGCTGAACGAGCTGCAGTGAGTCTCTGAGTGCTCGTGTAGGCATATGCTGTACACAGCATGCCTACAAGGGGTGAGGTAAGGTTGCACAGTGTTGTAAGGGAGCGCCAACACATCCATATGTGGCCAGCGGTGCAATCTAAAGGCTGAAGTGTGAGACTAGAGAGCTGAGTTTTTAGCAAGTTATGAAGGCAGCTGAGGGCAGGAATAAATTATCAGGAGGTGGATTAAGAAGCAGAGATCAGGTGATTAAATCTGCATCATAATCATGATATGTAAATTGTAGCAACTTCTTGAACTTTTCTTATTGATGTGTTTATTTTGATTGCACTAAACAGAAAAAAAAAGGCAGGCACCACCATCACATATAAAGTGAGTCAGTGACAGCAGTAAAAAACACAGTTTTGTCTGTAGAAAGCATAGTCTGTGCTAGCAGCTTGGTTTGGTGACAAGCCATCCTGCTCCTGCAGGTCCCTTGCCACCCCTTGAGACATGTCTCCACGTCACTGTGCAGCTGCAGAACCACCGGTCAGAAACTTTTCCTTCAGCATCACCTTTACATGTGACTATTCTGTATCTGCGATCACTCTAGCTCATAATATGAGCCGATATGCATGGCAATGTTAAGGGTTGCTCATGCCTTATAGCTGTTCTATTGCTATTCTGGTGATGCATCAATCCTGTTTTTTCTATTTATAATTTAGCCAATGCCACAGGGTTATTTTCATCAAATGTAAAAAATGGACACTTATAAAAATGCATAGATTTTAAATTGTCCAGAAGTTGGAGTAGTTATAAAAACTAGTCCAAGGAGTAAATGGCTGCTTCTCACATTAAGCATGTAGGCCATTTCCATGCAGGCTGAAAACCACATGGAAATCATTTCTGCTCCCTTTACATGCAATACTCCTTTTCTGTTCCTTCAAGCTTCAATGTCTCTCTTAATGATTTATTATCACTGTTAAAACTCCGTAGTCTAGAATGTATTCTGAGTAAATCTGTCATGTTACATTTAAGCACCAATTGGTTACGCTCTAATGACATTAATCTGTATCTTCTTGCTACATCTAAGTCAAGATAACGAAAGGCGGTGTGCACCTCTGCCCTACCCAGTGAAACCTGTAAAAGAAAATCACACTTCTGGATCCCCGAGGTAAAATTGCTTTGTCTGCTACCTCTGAATTCTCTTATCCCACATCTCACTGGTCCCACAGGATAGTTCTCATTAAAGTACAGTCCATGGCAAGCCACATGATACAAAAGATAATATACAGAATCTACAGAAAATGCTGATGAGCTCCAAATTGTGTCTAGGAAATCAATGGTTGTCCCCTAGATACTACTACTTGTATTGGTTAACTATCTTCTTGACTTAGTTCTTGTTCTGGAGTGCTACAAAAAGAGAAAGGGGAGAATCAGTAAGGAAGTGCAGGGCATGATAAACAAGTTGATTCTTAACTCCAGCATAAAATTTATGGGCTTAAAATGCACATTAAACATAGCAGATTATAAAATCAGAACATGAAGTATAGACACAGTAAACCAGAATAAAGAACACAAGAAATATCTTCTCAATAAAACATTTTGTTGCTCAATATATTTTATCAAGCAGAAACCAATCCCTTGTCATTCCATGTTTATGTCATACAACGAGAATTTCCAAAAGCTTCTTGCTGATGTGTAGATCATTGGTATCCAAGGCTCGCTGACCTGTCCTGCATCTGCAGACACTGAGCTCGGAGGCTTGGAGGGAGGCTCCCCTTGCCCAGCTGGGCATGAATCAAAACCCAGCGATGTGCAAAATTGGGCCATTTTTTTAATCACTAAACTCTCTGTGCTTTTTGGGATTGACATTCCTTGGAAATGGGCATCGATTAATATTGGCCTCAAACCTCATGTTAGATATGTGGTTGCTCAGCATTTAGCTGTCAGTTTTCTGCAGATGCACTGATAGACATGTGGATCCCTCTATGCAAGTCACATGGAAATGATATCAAAAATAAGTTAACAGGACTGCTCTTCTATTGTCTAGGCCATAGGCCAAGTTTTGGAGGAGGATTAAGATGGTTATTTGAAGTAGTCATCTGCCTTTACCTTCCAAAATTAGGTTTGGGGTCTCCTCCAGTCATTTGACTTCTCTGCAAAGCCAGTAGAAAGAGTTGGACATCTCTGAAGTGCCAGCTCTGGGATCCTCAGGCTGAGACGTGAATCACTCTCCTGTTAAACCCATTTTTCTGTTCTCTCATTCTCCTTTGGATGCAGAATAGGATGGCTTGCTCATGCTAAGCAAGCAGGGAAAAGAAGTTGAGAAAAGGTAGCCTCCTATTGTCTGTGCTGGCCGTGTGGTATCTGCTCTTGCCTTGGCAGTGCCCAGAGGTTTGCAGAGCTGAAGCCCCGTCTCTCCAAGCTCGTGTTCAGGTGGAAGAGGATGAAGCAGATCAGAGTTAGTCCACCTCGGACTGCAGTCATTCCTCCCCTCTTGTTTAGAAAGTGGCATACTAGCATGTCTTCCTATAACTCACAGTGCAACCCTTTCATTTCATAAAGGGAATAAAAAATTATAAAATAACTTTGAAAGCCAGATTATTCCTGTGCTTTAACACCTTCCAACAGATGTTGTTCTTACCCAAAGCAGAGTCCCTTGAATTATTAATGGTTTCCAACAGCTCAGCTTGAAAATATTTAGCATTTGAAAGAGAAAAGTCACTCTCATTATTCAAAGTACAGAAACATTTTGGTTATTAAAACTATTCTACTTAAAAAAAAAATCTGTCCAATTTGTATCTTTTTCTCCAAATCCCAGCAGGAGTACCAGATCCAGCAAAACCTTTGTCCTTGCTGAAGGTTAATTGATAAAATACAATGGAAGAAAGAAGTCTAACATATTCCCTTTAAATTTCTTTAAATCTGAAAAGCTCTTTCCTGATATTTTGGTAGCTTTAACTTTACTGCATTTACAGGGTTCGCAGTTGGAGGCTATTAAATTCATTCTGGGTTTAAGCTGGCCCCGTTGTTCGTTGCAATCCAAGCTCACAGGGATGCTGGGTGCCTGCAGCCTGTGTGACAGGCTGCATGACCTCCCCATGAAGAATACTTGTAGAATGCAGTCTGCCACCAACGTCGTTGAGAGCCGCTGTTCCTTGAACTCTTGTAGGCTTTGAGCTTTGTAGGCTTCTGAGCTTTCTGTGTTCAGATTTGGTGACTTTCCCTTTGCAGTCTGGATTTCTTACGCAGGAGCTAGCGGAGCTCCAATGTGCAGCAGTCATCTCCGATGTATCTGCAGTGTGCAGAAGACAGGGCATGAGCTGACTGCGCAGTGAGACGCTTCAGTCCTGTGTCCTCCACAGCCTCCTAAGCTCATTGATTTATTTTTCTATAAAATCCTGGTGGTACATCAAAATTAAGTGGAATAAAATATTTATTTTTGCAATTATCAGCTACTGTAAATATCATCATTCTTCTGTCCTTGGTTTGCATATCAGGGCTCCTCTGTCAAGAGCAGTCTCTGTGGATGGGAGGAAAGGGCACATACTCCGCATGCCAATACCAAGATCAAAGGGCAGGAGGAGAAACGAGCATACATGCTACCTGGCTCCAGTAGCATCACTGCTGTTTCACATTTCAGGTCTCTGGTCTGAAGTAGGCAAAGGACACATTAGTCCCTAGGTCAGCCCAGATTTTCAATGCTGTCTGAAAAGTGGTTTTTCTGCACTGTTTCTGAACATATCTCAGGAGACGAGGCTAGCTTGACATGTGGCTGTATAAGCTGGAGAACAAGAGACAGAAGAGAAAAAATAATAAATATGCAGAGCTTTTCTTGCACTGTCTGCCTGGATAAACAGCCGCTTGCAAAAGCAGAGAAGACTGGCTGTATAGCTTGGCTCTCTGTCGGTGCAGGGCTGTATGTGTGCACAACTAGAATTATTGTGCATGATTAAAAATGTGTGTGTGTGTGTCTACATATGCACTTGTGTGTATAAAAACACTACATATACATTGATATACACACACTTATATATTGATCTTCTCCTGAAGATCTCATAAGCACTATTTCAAATGAATAACTTTGAATTGCACATGAATTTCTGATGACTCTTCAGAATTATGACCCAATTTATGCTTTCTGTAATGATCAGCACAATAAGGCAGTAAAGCTGTCCTTGCTGAGTATACTGAATTTATATTTTATCACTGCAATATAATCAATACAATAAGAAACCAATAAGGACACATGGACATTGCGAAGGCTGAAGAACTTAAGGAGTTCGTCTTCTTAGAGTGCTTGCAGAGACACAGGGTTCCTTTTCTCCATCTTACTTTGTTTCTAAAGGAAGTTTATGTGTATATTACCAATTCCTGCTGCTGTAATATGATAAATATACCTTCCAGTGCTGCTAAGATCACAGTCAACATGCTTTACAGGAGTAAGGAAGCATTTTTGTTACTACTCTTTTTTATAACCGAAGCAAAAACATTGAGTAAATAAAACTGAGGTTTTTCTCTCCCAAAGAAATGTAAAATACAAAGTTTTATTGCATTTCACCATGTTTATTTAACAGTTCTTTGCATACACTGCAAAGGGAGCTCTGAAATGGCTAACAGTGCTCTGTATTGCTTCAGCTGGTGTCAACAAAAGATCTGAAAATGCTTTAAAAGCATTCATTATTTGACTCAAACCACTCTGCAAAATATGCTTATAAACACAATGTACACACACATATACACATATATTTTGTGTACGTGTACACACACATCCGTTTCTGTTACCAGAAGAGAAAGTTCTCAAATGATTAAATAACACTTCCTCATATACAAGAGTGAGCTAAGGGGAGAGAGAGCAATAGGACCCAGGAGTTCTGATTCCCAGCTGCTTTGCTCTGAAAACCCCATCCCTGCTGAATTAACAACCATAGGATTCATTAACTCTTTGCAGATAAACATTTTTAATATAGTTTCTCTCCTCTGACTGAGGAGGTTTTATTGATGTTTCTCTTCAATTAGCATCAATGGCAGCGTAGCAGTTCTTAGTGGCTTAGATCTCATTACTAAAGAAGAACCTCAAGAGGCTAATACCATAGTTGGATTTCAGAGGGTGGTATTTCTGGTCCCCTGAAAACCCACGAGAAAACAAGGCCACACATGGCTTCTGGCTTCCAGCAGAGAACTGGGCAAGGTGGTGAGTCCTCTTCAGAAAATGAGACATCTCAGAGCCCGTGAAGGGCTCACAGGTCGCATCGGTGTTCCTACTGCAGGGTTCCTAGGACGAGCTGATGGTCTGCTCCCCAAATGCTTTGTGTGGCTGTGAGAGGAGGATGAACCCCTCCACCTCTGAAGCACCATGCCTATCGGCACAAGGACCATTGCTTCAGAACACAACTCGAAGAGGTCGGGGTTTCCCTGGTGTTTCTAGCAGTGACAGGTTACTTCAGATACCCAAATATTGCATAAAATCAACGTCAAAAACATTTACTTGTGTCCAGCCTCAGTTAAGGGGAGAAGGGAAGTCGCTGAACCAGCAGTTCTCATCATTTTGACAGGGAGGACTTTTCACCAGACAGGAAGGCGCTGATAATCCCAGTGAGGGATTAAAACCTCCGGTGAGGAGGAGGCCAGTCTAAAGGTTCTTTTTAAGATTGGATTATCTACTGAACATCTCCATAACCTAGATTAAGACACATCTTGATTTGGTGATACCTTTGATCTGAGGTCTACCACAACCTTCTTTCAACAGTGCTAATAAATACTGATTGTTCTGGTGTCTACACCCTGCTGTTACACTTGCAAGGTACATAATCTGTACCTTGAAAAGAAAAAGCCTTTAAATTCCCACAATAAAAGCTTCTTTAAGACCATCGAAGCCTTTATAGCCTCTAGATTTCTAGTTTTCTTCTTTCTATAAAATACTGATTTATCTTCTTAGATTTGTTGCTTTTTCTCTCCTGTTAAATTGTTTGTGATCCCCCTTTCCAGTTAATATAATAGTTAGGATGAGTAGTGGTTAGCATAATTCTAGACACTGAAATACTTGCTGCTTAAAGCTGCGTTTTAGGAGAATACTATTTCTGAGTGCAATGTAGCATGTAACATTCTTTGACTATCCGAAATTGCATAAAGTGAGAGCCAGATAGGAATCTGGAGGGATATTTTTTGGAATAGGTTATTTTAGGGGCTATTTGAGCATCCATATCACAATATGCCCAGCACTCCTTAAAGGCTGGGAAAAGTTCACCAAGACCGAAAATAAGAAGCAACAAGCTGACCTGGGCAGGGAGGAATGACAGATATTACCTGTGCTGTTCTGTGAACTTCCATTAAGTTATCCCAGTATGGCTCTGGAATGGCACAGCGGTGAATTAGACCAGTAGTTCTCTGCAATTGCAGTATCTTCAGTGATGGGAGACACCCACACCCAAGGGGAATTTTTGCATTGATAACTTTACTTTATGAAGATGACTTATTGTAGTGCTACAGAGAGAGGTGTCTCACACCAGTGTGTTCACTTTACCAGCAGACTTGAGCACTTTACCATAACAGAAAGAACCTCAGAGATTTTACATGCTCAGATCCTCCTCTTCAGGCTAAATTAAAATGTACACACATGTACAGACAGATGCACACAAACACGCCCCTAAATGAGTATTGACCTGAAATTTTCCTATAAATATCACTGCTCATTGTACTGCTTCTCACATTGCTCTTTTTATGTGCATTAGATTTACCAAAGTGGCATTTCCTCACCCAGACATACCTGTAAGGTCTAATTGTCAATTCTTGCTGGTTGAACCTCATCTTTACAGCTGTAAACATCTTTTTATCACCAGCAAATTTCATCACCTAACTTCCTACCCCTCTGTTACTGATCATTTATAAGTCAGAGTCTTGGGTCAAGGAGGAAATACTTGCCCATGAAGTCTGGAGTTGGGTAGCTGCCTCTGGAGCTGGGCAGGGCTCTGATGTGCACTGGCACTTTCGATCCATGGTTGCTGCTCCTGATCTGAGTGACAGGAAACACCAAGCCAGCAGCATGCAGCACCTTGCTGTTCTCCTCTCAAGGAGATGCTTTCAAGGGATTTTCCTCCTGCAATTTCAGGTGGGAAATGAGTCATGGGGGAGAGGAAGCATCTTGGTCTCCCTTTGCTGCACGTTTTGCTCCGTGGGCTGTCTGACACTGGGGCCTTTACACACAAAGAAGAACCTTTCTTGGCCGTTACTATAGTGGCTCATAGTGACCCTCCAGACACTGTGGGAAAGTGTCTTGGAATGATGTTGGGATGTGTGAGGGAGAGATGGTAGCTTGAGCCCTGATAAAAGCACAGATAAACCTGCTCCTCCTTGAGTGCAAGCAAAGCTAATGTACATTCCTGTCCTGAACACCTGACATGCAGAAATCCATGGGGTGACAGGACGGCAGATTCAAAACCTCCTCAGAAGCCTGGTTGTACCATCGGATTTGCCCAGTCCTCCTCGATGTGAGAAGCTGTTTCTGGGTCTTAGTCCCCCAGCAGTAAAATGGAGACATGTTACTCCCCATCCTTCATCTGAGTGGCACTGATGGGTGCAAACATCACCCGAACACCACTGAGATCCTTGTGTGTTATTCTGGTGAAGTATCTGGATATATTACAGACACATCCAGTGTATGCTTCATAAACTGTAGCAGGACTTATATGACACTGGGAGACATACTAATTTCAACTATACTTGTTTTTCTCCTCTTTAAAACATTTTGGTCATTAGATCAAGGAATAAGGCAGCACCATGTGGCTCAGAAGGTCAGTCCCTCATTATATAAAAAAAAGCAGTGAGTCAATGGTCCAGAGGTGAAAATGCATTCATTCAGGGGTGAAATCTCAGAAACCGGGCATGATTAATAAACACAAGAAAGAATTAAGATTGCTGAAATAAAAGAAATAAGAGGGGAGGAAAACAGTGATTTAGTCACCAAAAATGACTGCCTGGGTAAATTAATCCTTATATATGATTCCATTCTTCCATGACAGTGAAGACATTTCTGTCATAATTAATTGAAAACAGTTTATCACATGAATTTTGATTTTACTTATTTATTTATTCTCCAGGACTCTCTCTTTCTAGTTTTCCACCTGTGAAAGAGGGTCCTGAACCTGAAGGTGACAATTAGGCAAATGGTTTCCCATTCCTTGCTTGTTGCACTTTTTTTTTCTTTTTTCTTTTTCCCTTTTTTCTTTTTCCTTTTTTTTTTTTTTTCGCTAGACCAACACCTTAGTTATCTCAGGAGCTCTAGTAAGCATCTCTAGATGCCAGTGTCTGCCCTTGGCATTCTCTTCATAGAAAAAATGAAACCCTGTGTGAGCAGTTATGGAACAATCAGAAAACTGACGTGTGGGCTCTTTCTATTATGCAGTCCCAAGGTCTGACTGAGGCTTCTGTAGCTCTTTGTAAATCGACTTTCAGCAATCCTCCTGAAGCAAAGACAGAAGTCAAGCTGTGAAAATGCAGATTTCAGGGTAGGCTTCACATACCCTCCCAATATGATATTTAGTGGTTGAAGTACACAGCTGTGCTCCTACCTGTACCAAAATTACCTAGATGAGACACAGTTCAGCAAAATGTGCTTGATTGCTGTGATGTCTCTGCAGAAATCAAAGTAAGATTAGCTTCAGTCTCCATTCATGACTGCTACTACTATTTGGTCCATGAGGATGGGAAAGGAAGGCTTGCAGGCAGAAGTGGTATATTTTATTAGACTAACAAATATTCTGTGCTCTAGACACACAAGCCTTTGTGAAGGCCAGAAGCTGTATGCTTCATGTTAAAGCCAAATGTCCCTGAGCATGGGAAATTTATAGCCCACTTGTTCTCCTATCATACACCTTTCTATATTCTTTTAAAATACTCTTCCAAACTTGTGCTGTATGTGGCTTCTGCAAATGCACTGTGAGCTGCAGAATAATGCATATACCATAAAAAACCTGTCTGTCTCTTCTACTGAATACCCACATGTGCTCGTTGCTAAGAGAGGCCTAAGAGTGTCACATGCCGTACCTTGTTTAAAACCTCTTATATTCCTCAGCACTTCGTAGCTTTTGAAAAAGGAAAGGCTGTTTCTTTTCTTCTAAAGACCTGAAACAAAAGGCTGTACATTTTCCACTGTTAATCTTGTATCCAAATTTTTTCCTTTGTGATAACAGATTGCCTGAAGGAGCAGGATCCTAATTGCTCAGGGATAAAGTAATTGAGTGGTCTCTTGGGCTCTACTTGGTACAACAGGCTTCAATAGAGTTGACAAATGTCAATCCATAGCGCAGGATTAATAGGGCTGTGCTCAGCTTCCATTTCACTTTTCCATTTGCTCCTTTGGTCTAACTAACACCCTGATTGCTTTGGGAAAACTGACAAATTTTTGCAGTTAATAAGGCCCTGTAGTAATTTATCAAGTAGTGTTTCTAAAATAAAATGAGAGCAAAGAATAAAACGTTTCTGTGCTAAAGGAGGAAGAAATCCTCCTTTTCTGCATATCCTGGAGATGCTGGAAGGCTTTGTTCTTCCATGTTGTGCAAAGTGGGAGTGTGGAATATCTCTAGGAAGCTCTGGGAAACAGCCATTATCTGCCTGCAACAGAAATCATCAGAAATGCTTTGTTTTATAAGGAAGTCTAGGCCTTGATGCAAGGGCAGCAATGTCTGAACTTCGTGTCCCAGGGAATTGGACTTCCCATCTCAGCTCTTCAAACCCCATAATGTTATTTCTGTCACTAGAGTGAAAAGTATCTCTGAAGTTGCATCTTTCAAAGCTCTTCCTTTCCTGTAAAACATCAACATATTTAAATAATATGTTTTTTTTGGCTTGATTTAAAATAAAGGTCCCAAAGCAGAGTCTGAAAGAGATCAAGTGGCTTTGCCAGTAGGAGGTATGTTCTCAGTGGAGGGTCTGAAGTGTCTGCTACTGACCAGTGAGTTTCTATATTGCATGCATGTCTGCTCATTATCCACTTTATTTTTAGGACGGCTCTTTGTTTTTTTTTTTTCTTAACAAAGCAACTTTCTCATTAATGCAGAATGAGATCAATTTTACCTATATTCTTGATAAGAAATACTGCCATTAAGCTATAGATATAATTTAGCACTTGATGATCATTATTTCTCAGTGGAAACTTAAGTACATTGGCCAATCTCTGCCTCTAAATCTTAATGCAAGATGTGTTGACTTGTCAGGAAAAAAAAATGACGGAGTCAGCCAGGATCTCTTCTGCAGAGCCATGTTTGTACTATATGAAAGGCACTGGTCGAAAAGCTTTCTGAAAGCCCAAGACATGCTTGGGAATCTGAGTGTGGAGTTAAACATAACCAGACAACTTCTTCATGGCTAGCTATGTAGTGCTGCCCTTGGTGTCTACACAAAATGAGGAACAAGTGGGGCTTATGCCTCCTGGAAACCAGACTTTGCCTCACATTCACCATTTTTCCTGCAGTTTTTTTGCAGCTCAGCTGTATAAAACAGCAGATATCTTTCCAGATGATTTTGTGTAGGCTGAGCAGCACCATGGGAAGTGCTGCACTGCGTCCAAGTTGCCAATAGGAACACCAACCTGCTAATCGGAGTTTGCTGTAGGTTGGCTTGCCCAGCACAACCTGATTGCCTTCTTCTCCCTCAGATGAAAAGGAGAATTCAGGGCTGACTCTTCCTCATGCCTCCAAGCACCTGGGGGAACCATTAGTTCAGAAGTTGCATCAGCTTCTGGACTTCTCACTGCCGCACATGGCTAAACTGTTACAAAACACATAAGAAAATCCCAATTTCGAAGTATTTAGTATGGGAAACAGTTTCACAGATGTAGTTTGATTTTCTCTGGGAGATTTTGTCCCCTCTACCTGCTTCCTTCTCTGTGTGAATGTGCCTTTTGCTCTCATATACCCCTCTGCATCACCAGTCTCAGACTTTTTGTTTGGTCTTTTCCATGAAATTCCACATTGCCAGTGTGGAATCACCATTTACACTTTAACTTTGGTGCACCTCATATGTTCACCCCCTTCTCATGTGGGAGCATGACAAGTCCGGATGGGGCTTGGTTGGCCCTGGGGACTTCAGCTGGGTCTCAAACCATAGGGAGAGAGGAATTTTCTTCCCCAGACCTCATCAGTATTCCTTACTATATGCATTTCAAAAACTCTATGGCTCCAAAGTTGGGTCCCCACAGGGTAGGCATGTGCAGGACTGGCAGCATTGCCACACACAGTTTCACTGGCACCACGGGGAACAGACCGCATTGCTGTGCCTTCATGCTCAGCGCCAACCACACACTGGGCAAAGCTGCTTGCGATGGTCTGGGATCTACCATGGGTCCCAACATGCCAGCCTAGTTCTGAGTACACCCCTGCTGTTAAAATGGAAATATTCTCTAAATAGTGTGATCTCTAAATAGCGTGATAACTCACTGGAGACCAGTGTGCTAATGCGATTGCTTTGAAAGGCAGCGAATGATCCAGCACAGCTGGCTCCCTCCCAGCTCCGAGCTGGGGATCCATGAGGCCAACTAAGGCCAGTGCTGGACACAACAGCAGGGACGGGGCAGCGAAGATGCTTTTTGACTGATGTTGCAGCTCTTCAATAAGCAGGATAAAAAATGCAATATTGAAGTATCATTTGCAGGAGTTAAAAAAAAGGTTTATTTAGTCAATCACCCTCTCTGCCTCTCTGTTGTGGTTAGACTGTGGTTTATACATTGAATGCAGAAAACTCCATCGCTTGAGGTCTAATTCTGCATCTCACATCTGACCTGTGAAATCTGCCAGTAAATCCTTACATCAGAATCCAGCTTGAGAAGCTGCTTCTTTTAATCATGGGATTTCATTAGGACATCTGACTCCTTTTTAAGTCCAGAATTATATTTACATATTTGTCCACTGGAATGGATTTACAAATCCTATAAAACATCAGAAAATCCCCCAACAAATTTACAACCTGAGCGGAACCAGAAACAAAAAGCAGACCTGGTAAAGCTTTGCCTGTCAGGATGCAAATCACTGACTCCAAATGAGGAAAGTTCTCATTTCCCTCCACAGACAATCCTCAAAGTACCAAGAATCCAGGGGATGCCACTGACTTCAGAGGGCAGGAAAGCAAATCTTACAAGACAAGCTTTATTCAGAACTGAGCTAAAAAGGCGAGTGGAGAGCAAAGGCAGGCGCAGAGTGACAGGCCCTTGCAGAACAGATCTCTCATCTCTGATCAAATTCCCAGGCAAGACACTCGGCGGGGTGGAGACGTCCCATTTTCAGATGTTCATCGAAAACATCTTAAGGGGCCTGATTTTCGGTGCACTAACAAAGGGTTTTTAACAGCAAAAAAATGAGGCCTTTTTCTCATTTCTTCCTTAGCTCCTCTGAAAACTTCTCTTCTGTAGTTGAGGAGTAAAATGATCAAGCTGGATGTAATTTTTAAAATTCAGGAAAGAAATGTATAAAAAAAGGCCACTCTCCCATCCCTTCTATCAAACCAGTTATTTAAAACATTAACTTCTCTGATTTTTCTGGGAGACTCATAGTATTTACACTATTTCCTCTCCCCTAAAAATACATTTCCTTGAGCTTTTTGATAATGTAGGAACTTCAGTTTGCCTGGGAGAGACTGGGATTGGGACATTGCTCAGAAAAGGTTGGGAGAGCCTGACCAAAGGGAAAGCTGAGAGCTAAAAAGCAAGAATCATTTTTTTGCATATATTTTGGTATATTTTTAAATTCAAGTTTTAAATAAAAGTTTTTAAGCCCTAATATTAGGAATCCTCACTTTTTGACCATCTTGGCTTAGCAGTGATATAATTAAATAACCCCATTTCCTCTAGAATTTTCCTTGCTTGCAGAGTAGCAGTGCCATGGGTATCAGAGCGGTGGCACCCTACTCGGATTAAACATGCCAAGAGCAATTTAAAAATATTATTTGGATCTCATGTGCACACAGGAGACTGTAGCAACATTGGGGAGGACAGAAGGGAGGCAGATAGAGGTTAGTTATCAGTTAATATTAAGGGATGCTGAGTCCTAGGAGTGTTAGATCACAGTCTCTGCCTAGTATGAGGAAGGCTGTAAGAAGGGCTTAAAACTCTTTCTGCAAAATCGTTCTGCAACAAGAGAGAGGAGGACTATTTATTGTCAGTCTTGTACATAATTGCTGTTGTCATGTCTTTATCCTAGTAAAAACACTGCAGAGGATATAGAAAAAAAAATCCTCTAAGTGATTCCTGGGGCTCAAATGGAGGCTGTAAGCACAGCCAGGAGCAAGGAGCACAGTTCATGCAAAATGCTTGGGGTGATCGACCCAACGAAGTCTCCTGAGGCTCATATTACCTTTCCAGTTTACTCATTCTTCTGAAGGAAGTCACTACTCTTTAAAAACGTAATTCTTTGGGCAAATGCTGTGAGCATCCCCAGAGACAGTTCTGCAGCCCAGCACACAGTGCGACCCTATGTGCTGTCATGGGAAAGTGACTGCCGTGAGGTCTGGGTTCGAAAGAGTGGGATTCCCTGTCAGGTGGAGCTAGCATGTGTCAGGAAAGATTTGCTGAAATATTAGTATGTCTCTGGAAATACCCTAACTGCAAATAATAATCAAGCACATAGCTTTCCTTGATGGAAGTGTGGAAGTGGGACATTCAGGTGCAGCCACCTCTGTTGCCAGGAAAGGGATATTACTGGGTAAGTCACTAACTTAGTTTGCATTAAGCTGAATGAAATGCAGATAAAAACGGCATTAGAGGAAAATAGAATACACTATTTCAAATGTGGAAATTTCAGCTCTTTCCAATAACCTGACTGTACTGCATGCAAACCAGAGACCATTGGCTAAGGAAAATGTTTTATCATTATTTTCATAAGAAATGAAGGTGATAGGGCATTCCTGCCCATGATATCTCCTGGACAGGAACTGGCAAGGTGGAGAGACAAACTGCAGGCTACAGGTACATCTAAATTTTGTGAGAGATTCCCACCTTTTCATGTTGAGTAGGAGTCTCAGGGCTGTGGCCTTTAGGTCTTTATTGCTTGAGTTTCTAGGAACACCTGCCTACATGGAGCACCAGGAATCACTGTTATCGCCAGCACCACATTTCAGATGCTTTGAAGAGAGATGCCTGGATCTTGTCCAGCAGAGCAGCCAATACACCATCCAAGACAGAAAAGATGGGTTCATCTGAGCCATGGGGGAATTGTATGGGTAGAGATTTTGAGATTTCCAAGCACACAACTGTGAGAACTGGTGGTAGCCTCCACACTTTGCTAAGAGGAAGGGAGAGAGTCAAAACAGCCTTGTCATTATCACAAGGGAGGGGAATGTGTCTTTTCAGTCTGGTTACCTCCCAATAATATTTGCTGGTTTGTCCTGAAACTGCTTCCTTTCTTCAGTTAAGTGGAGCCAGATATATTGCTCATCGCTGCTGCTCCTGCTGCTCAGTTATATGTGGCTTTCTCCAATTCTGTGTCATGTCTTCTGCATTACAGAAGCAAAGGAACATTTCTCTGCTGACAGCAATGGGGTTTTGGTGTTTGTGGATTTTCTTAAATTCTTTTTTTTTTCATTTTTCATAGAGATAAACCTTCTGAGAAGATAAATGCCAGAATATAGCTCTTGTGAGGGGAAGTGACTTCAGTCACCACTATCCTTAATAAATATGCATTGCAAAATCATTTCAGCTTCCCCTGATTCACATCAGGGAGTTTAACTTTGCCATTACTGGAAAACTGACTTGTCAAAATCCGATCTGTAATTATAAACCTGCATAGAGAGACGGGAAATGGCTGGAGAGAGAACGAAACCATTAGTAATTTGCTGCTCAAATCTGTGGTTCTAAAATGTGTCCCATTTTCAAACAATTTAAAAAACTGAAACTCATGTTAGGTAACAGCACAAACTGGCATTTCACAGCTGCTGATAAATCCGCACAGTGATATTCACTGACCACATCACTGAAGCCTAATTTTACACTCTTTCTTAGCGCAGCCAGGAGCCAGGAAGACCAAAGTAAACATAATTACCTGGGCAATAGCCCTGAATTTTTTTAAGTCTGACTTGCCAGACAGGCAGCATCAGAGAGGAGCCTGAGCTGGGCGAGCGGGTTATGAGCACACCATGAATCCCCGTATCAGCCTTTCCTCTCAAAAGCCTTCCTGTGAGCAAAAACTTGCTGAAATTCACTTTGCCGGGGAAGGATTTCCTGGCTGCTTTGCATTGCACCTGGTGAGATTGCCCAGGGAGTCTCACAGTGAGAGAGACTCACTCTCTGCAAATAAATTAAAATGAGCAGGACGATAACAGAAGGGAAATCTCAGGAGTAGTGGTGTGTGAGTGCAGGAGTGGGATGGGAGGAAGAACAAGCTCGGATATCCTCTCTGAAACATATGGCATTTTGCTGCAGTCAAATACATGACAGAGAGAGTAAAGTTTGACCCAGAATGCATGTGTGCAGATTATCTATCTCACTGCAAGCACTCAGCAGTTTGTTTAGTTGATGGTCCTGGTTCTACTTTTGTTAATTCTGCCTGCTTGGGGTCTGAGGAGAGATGTGGGAGTCATTAAATTCATATCACTGCAGTGTCAGTGGGTCTTCAGCAGCAAGGACCTATGATGGTCAGACTGGGATTATGCACACTCTCCAACTCTGTTTTTTCATCCTCTGAACTATAGTAACGTCTCAGGTATTGAGTTTACAGTAGGAAATCAATAAGGAGCACTATCAGCTCAATGGGATGGGAAGAGGCAGGATACGCACTGCCTTGACATGCCTTCTCTACCACTAAAATGTCTGTGCTCATAAAATCCACAAATCTGTGTCACCTTTCACATGATGTTTTTAAATACTAGTTTCTAGCTGCCGCTACAACTTTACTGCAGGAGAAAAAGCTTCTGTAGACAGTTACACCCAGCTGGGTTTTTCTTTGTTTTCCAACCTTACTGACAGTATTAAAATCCAGGAATGCTCAGAGAATCTAGGAAACCCCTCAGAGACCCTCCCCTGACCAGTCTCCCTGAGTGGGCTGCTCCAGTTTGTGTATTCACAAATAAAGGGATCCCCCCCAGTCTGGCCCAAGAGCAGGACAAAGGGAGGGGGAGACTGAGCGGGGCCATGAGCGAGTGGGACAAAAGGGCAGATGCCAAGAGTTGGGGCCTTTACAAATACAGGAAATAGGGGAATTCCCCCACATTCTTCACCAAGGGGGACAAAGGAATCGGGTGACCTCAGGTGAGAACAGATGGAGGGAGGCAGGAGTTTGGTGTATTTGGACTGAGAAGGCTGTAACTCCTGAGTCCCTTGGCCAGTGGGAAAAGGAGAGGGCATCCCTCAGTCGGGAAATTAGGAAAAAAGTGGGGCTGCGTCCCCCAGCAATTTGAGAGATTCCACAGGGATATGCCCAGTTGACTCTGCCTTTATTCGAATAAAGTTTTAGGACTCCTCTGTCTCCTTTTGGGACATTTAGTTCTTGACAGCGAGATTTTCCACACAACCCCATGATACTAGGGATGCACTGAAACACCCAGTGGCAACCTTGCTTATAATCGTTCATAAATGGGATTATTTCCATTAGAAATGATGAAAACCTGACTTAAAATAGCAGCTGTCCTCCCCTTTTCTTTGCCACACATGCAATAGTGGGATAATTTCTTTCCTCCTGCAGGGAGGTCTAAGGATAGGTCCTTATGGGTCTAAGGACTGTGACCATGAGGCAATTCTTCCAGATGTTCTTCAGCTGTATCCAGATGTCAGTGTTGCTTAGAAAAGAAGATGCTGAGCTGAATTCTCCTGCATGGCTACATCCCCGCTGGCAAGCAACCGAGCTGGTAATGCAGCATATCGCCACGTTTATTTGAAGGTCCTGTTTCTGCATGCAAAAACCTGACTGCTCCTGTAATGAGCCTTTCCACTCTTTGTACAATTAACTGTGAGTAATTAGCAGGGGAAAAAATCCATAAGGGAAAAGAGACCGATGAGAATATCATCCACCTCAGCTCATTGAATAGCTCATGTTTTTGATCCCTACATACTCTGAGATGATGCCAGGGTGGACTTTCTCAAGAGCACAAACAAAAAGACGGTGGGGATGAGCAGATGCTGCTTCCCAGAAGCACAGCTGAGGTCTCTAGCTCTGCTCTGTGAATTATGCTGCATTTTATTTTGTCAGTCAGGCAGCTGTGATCCTGCATTCTGGTCACTGTATGAACAGCTGGGTAGGTACCACATATATGTATCTGCTTGGGCTGGTCAAAAGCCATCTCAGCCCAGCAGTGTACATGAATAATACGAGTTCATCACCTCCAGAGCAATGATGTTTCATCAGTAGCCTGGAGCTGCTTTGTCTGGCTCCCATGTCTGAGGTGTGAAAGGACTTCCAGCTACCTCTGAGCAAGGACATTGCCCAGGAGCACTGCCTGGAGCATCGTTCAACCTTGTACAAAAAAAAAAAAATGCAAAAAGCCTCAGGCCCCAGGTAGATTTTGACTGCATAGCCCATTTGGATGAAGGTCTCTAGTACTGTCAGAAGGATGCAAAGTTGTGGTTCACACACGAAAAAATCACTGTTGGCTTTGAGATGCACCAGTTGATCTGACTGAAGGGATGCTGATTTTGCAGTTACCAGTGTGGTAGAACTGCAAAAGAATTGCCAGGAATTGTGTGTTTGAGCAGCACAACAAAAGTAGGTGACCAGAAAGCAAGCAAAACACTGCAGTGAGTGTCTCACAGAGTCCTGGCCAAGCTGAACAGAGCCCAAGGTCTCTAGTTCACTTGTTTTGGGGTCTGCAGTGTTGTCTCTAGCTTAGAGAACATTCCTCCTTTGCAATTGCTTTTGCCCCTGAGCATTCAGAGAATAATTTACCAGTTCCAGGCCCTAATTTCAGCATGAAGGCAGATTCACCAGAAGGCCCTAGTAGCAGCCACCCCTCCTCAGCAGTGCTCGACGACTCCATCACAGCTCCCAGACAGGATATCCCCAGCAGGTCTCACATTCTCATTACAAAATGTATGCTTGAAGTTACACAAAAGGTTATGATCATAATGACATTCACAAATCCGAACTGAAATTCATAACCTGACAGAGATGTATCTCCAAGGCTGTCAGGACATATTACCCTCTGGGAGAGGTGACACTTCACCATGACTTATCTGATTTGAAATGTGCTAAAAGCGGTGGGCTTGCCTAAAGGAAATTGTGTGTTTTGGAGTCTGGCACTTCCTGCTTCAATGTCTTTCCATGAAGTGTAGCCTTTTGCACATCACTCCATTTAACAGGGACAGAAACTTATATTCTTGTCCTAAGGTGCTCCCAGAGTGCTGGAGTGCCCAATGAGGAGGCTGTTTCACTGATGACATCCGCTCATCTACCTCCAGTCACTGTGATGCATGGGTAGGTAGAACGAGTCCTCTTGAACAGAATATTTTTTTGTAAAACTATTCTGCTATTTTGCCCAACTTTTGCCCCTCTTCATAAAGACTACATGGTACCATTTGTCCTCAAGCTCTGGGACATTCTGTTTTCCTGAGTACAGGGTTGAGAGGAAAGCAAAGGAGATTCTTAGTGTCTCTGCCTTTTCCCTGGCTGTCTGTCTTCCTAAAGAAGGAAGACCTAATTTGGGGAGACCTTACTGAGTTCTGACCATGGTCTCCAAGGCAGGTTGGAATTCATAACTATGTTCAAGAAATGCAAATCTGGTGCTTCCAAACAAAGCTGTGACTCGTCAGCTGCTGGAAGCACCATATGCAGACTCTGTCCATGATGGAAAGAAGCACTGCAAGAAACTATGTAAACCCTGATTCTGAACAGGTCTTCAGCAGTATCATGGGAATCATGGGTTATCTTGTTGTAGTTTGGGAAATCTGGACTCTCGTTTAAGAAAAAACTATGTCGTTACTCATGTTAGGCTCTTCTGCCCATGTTCTTTTCCTACTTGAAGCTGCTTGAGCTCTTTCTCACTTTCCCTTTTTTTCTGTTTACATTCTATCTTTTGCCCCATGTAAATATTGATGCCGAGGAACGCCAGCCACTCTTGGTTGTTGAACAGATCCAGCCTGGACAGAGAGTGGTTTAGCCATTTCCCTTTTCAGCTTGCCTCTCCTTTTAGTGTCTCTGCCTCCTGCACTAATCGTTCTGGGGAAATGGCACAAACTGACAGCTGATGGGACCTGTATATACTTTTTCAGCTCCTAAAAGGTCATAAAAAAGGAAACCATACAAGCTGGTAGGAGCACGAGAGATGCTAGCTGTGCGAATACCAGACCAAAACCACAGCTGATGTCAAGGTAACTGAAGTCATTAATGACACAACACAGGATGAATATGTCATGCACAACAGTGCTCTTAAACTCAGACTTCCTGGGCTCTTTAGACTGCACCTGCACAAGGAACAGGAATTGGCAACCAAAAAGAGAAATATGTCTGGGAGATGAGTAGGGTGCAGGAAAAAGGCACCAAAAAGCACCAAAGCAGCATTCCAGTATTTCAGGAGTGTTCCGAAGGCTCACACTGTGACAACACTACTGACCCTGCCGTGGGTGACTCGTGGGAGCATTATGAGGCTAGAACTGAGGCCTATGTCCATGTGTCAGAGTGCCTAACTGCTGTAATAGCTGAGGGCTATTTGTAACTGTATCACGAGCTATGGGAAAAGTGTGATAAATGTGCATCACATCCTGAATACTTACAGCTGTTCCGGCTGGCTCTTGGAGGGGCTGAGCACTCGTCAGTCTGGAAGACCAGCTGCTGGTCACACACACAAACTGGAGTTTGGATTAAATTCAGGCTATAGACAGGCAGAAAGCCACTCGGCCCATGTTCAAAGATTGGGAGTAGTGGTACATTGCAGGAAAATGCAAATATATTTCACCTGTAGCACGTGGAATATATCCATGACAACATCAGATTCAACCAGACACCTCCATAGAGAAAAGTAGGTTTCACTAAAACCTACTCAGTGGCAATGGCCTCTAGCATACATTTTTCATGCAGCCCAGCTAGAAACGTAACACCCTCCAAAAGGTCATGGTGATATCTGTCTTGTATCCAGCAAAAATTTTTGCACGATGTCCATAATATATTAATTAACTTAAGCAAACAACTCACAGATGTGCTTAATATGAACTACTTTTGTGTTCAGTAAAGTCAATGGCAAAATTCCAGTCTGTTACATAATAACAGTAGAGTTGGAATGATAACAAACTCTATTTCCCATCCTTCTCTTAAGATATTAAATTACTTATAATCAGGAAATGACTGATATATCTACAACTGCCTATGACGCTCACAAAATTTCCTGTCCCTGAAAGTCAAAATTCTCTTAGTGATAATTTGGGTCTGGCTTTTGGAGCTGTCAAGTATCTGCAAGCCCAAGGAAAACATCATCTGTTCAGCACTCCATTAAGCACTGTTTTTTCTCCCCTTCCATAAATGAAAAAGAAGCAAGAGAGTTAGTAGCAATATAATTTTTCAACATACAGTGTGGAGTTCAGAAAGAAAACAGAAAGGAAGGGGAGCAAAAGGTTATTTAAAATTGTGTCGTGACATTTTTCTCTCACTATCAAATCTGATGGGAAACAAAGTCCACTGTAATCTGAAGTGATTGTTATGGTGAAAACATTTATAAAACACAATGAATAAAAATGGCTCTCTTTTATGGGAAGCAGCAAGAAAATTCAGTTAAAAGTAGTTCCTTAGGGGCTTTGACAATAAACTTCCTTTTAAGGACCTACTGAGCCAAACATGTAGGGCTCCTAGGAAGGACCACTGATTTTGCAGCCCAGAACTAGAGAGGATTCCTTACACACTGTTGCCATTAAAATCGCTCACCAAGGTGCTGATAGCACTGCTTATGTCTCTGGAAGGGCCAACAAAGCTAAGATTAATGAGCTATCTGCTCTCACTGCAGCCCAACCCTAGGGTTGGTACCTGGTACTGGGCATTTCCCAGACAGGTGAGAAGTTTATTTTTTTCTCATTAGCATACCGAATGTGAGGATCAGCTGGTTCCTCTGGGAGACACCTTCAGGGAAATGTGGCTTGATCATGGTCCTCATTCCTCCAGACCGATGTCTGGATTGAAGGGCCAAACTCTGGCTCAAACCCTGTGTGACCCATGAACGCAGGCTCTTCCTTTTGACCTAAAACAGAGCAGCTGCCAGCAGCACTGGCTGTTCTCTGGCACTGCAGTCCTTCCATTCAGTTAAACACGGCCATGATCAGTCTCCTCCTCGAAGTTGAACTCCTCATGTGTCAATAAAAAGTGATATAACTGGATGGATGAAAGAAATATATAGATGAAAGAAATGCTTCATTGCTTACCATTATTACCAGATGTTAATTTGGGCTGCATATATAGTGTGGTGTCATAAACAAAGCCAGAATTGCAGGGTGCCCAGTGTCACTGTATTTAATAATGGTTGTAGACTTCCTGCTACTGCTACTGCTTCCTGCTGGGTATGGAAGGCTCTGCCTTGTTTTTCTCTCTCACCTGGAATCTCAAACCAGCTATTTCCAGCTCTTTCTTCTTACCAAAAGAAGACTTTTATTCCAGAATCTCTAATACATTCTTAGGACAAGCAGAGGTAAACCCTGCAAGCAAAGCCAAAGGAGCCTGAAGACCTGACAGTGAGGACTTAGAAGAGGATCTGGTGTGATTTCCAAAAACAAGGACTGGAACGGCTTTGAAATGGGGACAGGGAAGGGAAACACAAGTTGCCTGTCTTGCCTCTGCTTCTGGAGCTGTGACCACTTGAGAGTGGCACCAGGATCATGATTTGAGCTGGGCTGAGGAAACCAAAGCACATTAATCGGCAATGATCTTCTCTAAATTTCCCAAAACATTATCACCACAATGACTTAATTAATTGTTAACATCTACATAATTAAGCAGTAACACAAATGATTCCCTTTTGGTGTTGATGAAAATAATGAATAACAATCATGGCTGCTTTGTTTCGCAGCATTAATCTGTTTTGAAATATACATTGATTTTATTTTGATTAGGAATAAACCTAGTTTCCACTCTGCAAAAAACCTCTCTGATTTGAGCAAATTGCTGTTGGCGTTTACATTATGATAATAAGCTCAGAAGCTGTCTGATCAGCTGCTTTCTTACTGTGTGTCATTTGTTTACTTCTTAGTCCTCTATAATTAAGATGTTGTACTTTCGAATATTTAATTATGCCCTCCTTTTTCCTTTGCTTTATTATTCACATTTTCCTCATCACCATCATTATTCGTGAACCACTCACTGCCTCTGCAGCCACCAAGCAGGTTCGTTCTCAAATGCTCATTTCACGCTCGTGCAGCTGGCAGTGCTTCAGACAACCCAGTGGGCTGCCTTCCCCAAGGAAAACTCACATCTCAGTTCGGATTGTAAGGATATTACCTCCCCCAAATAAGTAAAAATCACATTTTCATTTAACACAGGTTCCCAGTACATCCCTGATCTCTTTGGAAAAATCCAGCTAAGCAGTGGGAGCTCAGGACCAAATTACTTCAAAAATAGCCTGGAATAATATCTCTTGAGTTCCTCCTGTCTCTGTGCCAGCCTCGCTGGCCGTCCCAAGCTCAGTCCACCCCATACTGCAGAGGGGACATTCCTGACTGTCCTAGGCAGGAACTTGGCCCTGTTGAACTTGGCAGAGGTGAGTGCCTGAATTCACCTCATGGTTCTGCCACCAACACAGCACTGACACTCTCCATATTGCAGTATTTCATTAGAACTGGCTGACAATTTTTAGAGTGCATATCTGAAATTGCTGAGATATTTTTTCCTCTCAGTGTTGAACTCTTCATTTGAATTATTCAGAACATTCAGTTCTGGTATTTTCTAAATGACATTTCTTTTTGTTTGAGACTACTTCTTTCTTTTCATTCGATGTTTATTTTGATTTTTCTTAGAGATGAAACACATCATCTTCAGCAAATCTGTTTTCAGATTTTCCATTTCAAGCATTCACAAAAGATCTGTTTTTCTTTTAAAACAGAAGACAACTTACTTGCAAAATTACAGAACAGATACAAAAAATTTAACCAAATTTTTTATGATACTCCTGTGGCAAAATTTTTCAATCATTCTTTATCAAGATAATATTCCTGTAATCATAAACCAAGCAATCCAACAAAGATTTTATTTCTGATTCAAGAAATATTTGAAGATCCTAGGATGGGAGCACTGTGGGTCTCGGCCAGGTGGGATGTGAAGAAGAAGGTTTTACCTCCTGCTGACTTTATTTCAAGAATTAAATACAGCATTTCTCATTTTAAAACCTGATTCCCTCCCTGTGCTCACATGCAGCAACACAGCAGGAAGGATGTAATGGCTGAGGTCATGAAGTGTCACACAAGAGAGAAAGGCAGTTTTAAAGGCAAGCGTTGGAAAGACACTTGGCAAGGACTGTATTCACTCCTCAGGCATTTGGAACTGACCTAGCGCAGGCATCTGGGTGCAGGTTGGAGAGGTCATCTGCAGGTGGAATCCAGAAGACTACACTCTTTGCCAGGTCTCCCAAAATTAAGAGCCTGGACTGTGGTCACATATAGGTGGACAATATCCTTTGGCATCATCAGAGCACCCCTTTCCATCAGAGGATGATTTGGTCAGGGAATTCTGGACAATATGTTTCACCCCCAAAAGCAGGAAATCTAAAAAAAAATACGGATAGATAACATAAGCTGCTTATCTATATCAATGGGACAGGAAAAGAAAGGTGTTTTTTTTACAATATCATTTTTTTTCATCATGCAGTCTCACCAGTAGATTTGAGACAGCTTTACAATCAAACTGTCATCATATTCTCTTTATTTGGGAGTGGAAACTGAGGCACAGCACAACACAGTCACCTGCTCAGCACTGGGACTGACATCTTGTCTCTCTTCCAAAGCAACATACAGTGAGCAGCATGTAGAGAGAGGAAGATTTTCACTCACTTAAATGTACCTACCATATCACTAGGAAGAATCAGAGAGACAATGTGATCCTAGTGAGCAGCAGAGAGATGAGCTGGTCATTGGAGCAGAAAGCAGAGTTCTATAATTTGAATCATTTATGGCCTGGGGCATACAGAAACAAGCTTAATGCATAGTGAGGGGCATCATAGAGAAAAAGAGGCTTTGAAAAATGCAAAGCCAAACTGCAAACATTCAAGGAAATCTGAACCCTTCACTTCAAAGCATATAATGTCTGTGTTAAAGGACTATTTCTAGAAAGGTTTCCATTCTGTTGCCTGTTGTGCACAATCTTTGTTTAACTCAAATTCCCTCTCAGACACCATTTTTTGATTTCATGCTTGAGCTCGGCTGCTGGTTCTGGGAGAAGACATGTTGTGTCTGTGAATAGATGATACCATGACGTACTGCTAAAGTTGTAAGGGAGATATAACCACTCAAGTCCTGTCAACACATCTGGAGCCTGGTGCTCTTTGTACCATCATGGTGCTCTTTAGAAATATGCAGCACTTCTTCCTGGAAAGTGCTGTTTCCTCTTAACTTTAAAGGATGGCCTAGCATAGCAACAGCATGGAGTGGGAAATAGGTATAAATTTTGTATTTGGTTGCGCTCTTGCACATTACACCAGGAAGAACCTCTTCTGAACACAACCCACTCTGTACATGAGAGCAGTAGGTACCTAGTGTCCCTCACAAGGCATGAAGGGCTTTGGTTCACCAGCTTGCTGTGGGTTTTAGCTGGGAGACCATATACACTACTACTGTGTCTGTGAAGCCAGGAAGTCGACTGCCTCAACCCGAGCTATGAGCTAGGTAAGAGCTGTCCAAAAGCAAAGTCAGCAAGGAGCTAAACAGAGTCTGGGTAGAGCAAGCTAAGGCATGCCTGCATCTATCTGTATGGACGTGCAATGAAAGAGGGAAAGAGGAAAGGCAGGAAATAGGAGTTCATATTTCAGTCACTAATGTCACTTTCTAATTGCTCACTGCCTTCAGCACAATAATTGCATAAAACTTCTTATCACCTTCAGCTTTGCTTTGAAGTCTAGTTTAAGAGCTCTCAAGATTTCAAAGCACTCTAGCTTTATTGGTAAGCTCAAAAAACTATGTATAATGACTTGCATTTAAAATAGTCCCTAATGTATGCATTGCCCATCTGGAGCAGAGCACTGGCACTGCAGGCCATCCCAGGTCTATGCTCACTGCAAGAGAGACACTTAGACCCGTAGAGAGAGACACTTTGCAGTCAGCCTAGACCAATTTTAATCTCTATGACTGTGGGGTCTAATTCTGGTTCTTATTTCTTAAGTTCAAATCAAACTGTAAAGTCTGAACACTCTAAGTTTATAGCTCTGAAATCTGGATTGCTGTTCTGCTTTCAATAAGTCTCTGGATTGTCTTGGAAAATTGTATCTGATATAGCAGAGCAATGTGGCTTGTAACCACAAGTTCATTTTTCAATACTTGGATAAAAAGTACTTTGCATTCACACAGGCTTTTTATTTTAGCTGCAAAGAGGAAAAGCCTGCAATGTCCTGACCTCCTAATGCTTTTATGGCAGTCCTCTGCTCTGTAGACAAAACCAAGAGTACTGACATTCCATCCCAGTTTCTCTACAGAAAGGAATGAAATGAGGTCTCTGTACAGAGGACAGGAACATTCCCAGCCTGCTGAAGAACAGGATGGCTTTAAGTCTTTTGGTTGTCAGGATTTATCAAGCATTAAAGTGAGTGACAAGTAGATTTTGCTGATTTAATGAATAATTCTAGCTCATTTGGACCATCTAATTCAAACTATTGGAACTGAATCTGAACTGACTGCTGACTGTCCCTGCTTATCTTCGTCAATATGTTTAGATACAGGTCAATGCAGGTAATCAGTATTCAGGGGATTCTTAAACATAGCAAGAGTTTCTATTTATATATAAAGAGGCTCTTGCTCTCTTCATTGTTATTTGGTATGTTTTTTCTTGAAAAAATATCTTTCTTTATCATTATGGGAATTATTTATACCATCTCTTAATTGTACCTCTAATAACATACATAGAATCATAGAGTGCCTAAGGTTGGAAGGGACCTCTAGAGATCATCTAGTCCAACCTCCCTGCACACGCAGGGTCACCTAGAGCACATGACACAGGACTACATCCAAGTGGGTCTTGAAGATCTCCAGAGAAGGAGACTCCACAACCTCTCTGTGCAGCCTGTGCCAGTGCTCTGTCACCCTCACTGTCAGGAAATTTTTCCTTAAGTTCCTGTGGAACTTTTGATGCTTCAGTTTGTGGCTATTTCCTCTAGTTCTATTGGGGGTCATCACTGAAAAGAGGCCAGCCCCATCCTCCTCACTGCCTCCCTTCAGGTATTTATATACACTGATCAGGTCCACTCTCAGCCTTCTCTTCTCCAGGCTGAACAAGCCCAGCTCCCTCAGCCTCTTCTCATAGGGCAGATGTTCCAGGCCCCTGAGATGGATGCGCTACTTCCCCAGCTCAGTCTGACTTCTCACAGGCAGCCCTATTCAGGTGTCAGCTACCACATTATCTGATCCTGAGAGTTGCCTCCTAGTTTCTTCCCCCACCCTCAATAACAGTCCTGATGGCCCTATCCTGATGGGGAGACAAGGATAACTGTGTGTACACCCGCGAGCAGCCATTTCTGAATTGAAAGAATCACTATATGTCAGTCATCTTATCCCATAAACATGGGCACAGTCTGAGAGACCATTGAGTTNACATGGGCACAGTCTGAGAGACCATTGAGTTCACGCCAGGATCTCCCCTTGAGCAGGGAAATCTCTCAAGAAGACTCCTCAGGGTTGAGAGATCCTTCCCACTACAGATTCACAGTAAGTGACTACAGTGCGCTTTTATCTTTTTGAACTTGTAAATTTTGCTTTGTAACTGTACACAAAACCCTTAGACATAAAACGTTGACCAAGTCTGGGACTAGGGTTGGATCCAGCGGCAGCTAGACTCCTCTCAGAAGGAGTTTGGAAAGCAAGGGGGGTCCAGTCTGAGCCTCGTGACCCACGGGAGGGTGTCCTTGGTAATTCTGTGCGTATCTTGAATCTCCACACAGTAAATAATAGTGACCTTGCCATAGAATCTCCTGAAACTATTGTCATTAACAATAAAAACTATTCCTATTTCTATCCTACGGGTGAAGTGCATTGTGTCACTCACTCCCTTACCACTCTTTTCGTGACAGTCCCTGATCATCCTTGTGGCCCTGCGCTGGACTCCCTCCAGCAGCTCCACATCCCTCTTGTACTGGGGGGTCCAGAACTGGACACAGTTCTCCAGATGTGGCCTCACCAGGGCTGAGTAGAGGGGCAGGATCACCTCCCTCGACCTGCTGCAGACGCTCCTCTTAATGCACCCCAGGATCCCATTGGCCTTCTTGGGAACGAGGGCACACTGCTGTCTCATGGTCAGCCTGTCGTCCACCACAACCCAGGTCCTTCTCAGCAGAGCTGCTCTCCAGCAGGTCGGTCCCCACCCTGTCCTGGTGTCTGGAGTTATTCCTCCCCAGGTGCAGGACCGTGCACTTGGCCTTGTTGAATTTCATGAGGTTTCTCTCTGCCCAGTTGTCCAGTCTGTCCAAGTCCCTCTGAATGGCAGCACAGCCCTCTGGGGTGTCAGCTACTCCTCACAGCTTCGCATCATCAGCAAACTTGCTGAGGGAGAACTCTGTGCCTTCATCCAGGTCATTGATGAATAAATTGAACAGGACTGGACCAAGGACTGACCCCTGGGGGACACTGCTAACCACAGGTCTCCAACTGGACTCTGCACTGCTGATCACCACCCTCTGGGCTCTGCCACCCAGCCAATTCGCAATCCACCTCACCGACCACTCATCTAACCAACATGTCCAGAGCATTTCCAGGAGGATGTTGTGAGGGGCAGTGTCAAAAGCCTTGCTGAAGTCCAGATAGATGACATCCACTGCTCTCCCCTCATCAATCCAGCTAGTTATTCCATCACTATCAGGCTATCAGGTTAGTCAAGCATGATTTCTCCTTGGTGAATCCATGTTGACTACTCCTGGGCACCTACTTACCTGCACATATTTGGAGACAACAGCCAAGATGAGCTGCTCCATGACTTTTCCAGGGATGGAGGTGAGGCTGAGCAGCCTGTAGATGCCTGGGTCCTCCTCCTTGCCTTTTT
>VWPW01009398.1:0-23413 GCA_013389825.1 Crypturellus undulatus | reverse complement strand
ATAGGAGCCCCCACAGCCTTACCTGGCCCTTGGGCAGCGGCGCGGGCGAAGGCAGAGCCGCCGTCTGGTTTCTCCAGGGCAGGGGAGGGCAGAACCACTCGACCTCGCTGAGGTAGATGAGGAAGGAGCACTCTGTGCCATCCACACCAAAAAACGCATAGCAGGGGTCGGAGGTCCACCTGGCCCTCATCCACTGCAAGGGAGGCAAAGCAACCTGTCAAGCTCCTGCTCCCACCAGGATGCTCCCGATGCCATCGCAGGAAACCTTCTCTTTAGCCTGGCCAAGAAAGGAGCCAACCTGCCGCTTTCCCAGCCCTGGGCACAACGGGGTTCCCTGGGATGATTTCCCTGGAGGAGAAGAGCCAGCGACCGCATCACCCATCTATCATTCCCTAGAAGGGCTTTCGGCGGCCTCTAATTCAACTACAGAAACAAATCTACTCGGGAGACAGGTTGCTCAGCCCAATATGTAAAACGCACCAATCACCCAGACAGGAGATCGAATTACAGCCTTCCACAATTAAATTACCCTCCGAATTTACTCAGATCCTGGAACGAAAGGATGCCTGGTGCTAAGGGAAGACAAAAACACAACCCCCGGTTGCTTTTTAATATACCTTTCAGTATCTTTTCAGAGAGATTCAGCGCTATAGAAATCTAAGATGAGTTTGACACCGGACGCTGGGAAGGGAGATGGTTTTAATTAATGGATGTAAATGTTCTCTGGCAAAGCAAACGTGTCCCAGACCAAGCACGGGCCTGCATTCGAGTGCAAAGGCAGGAGGGCAGGATGAGATCCTTGTCACCTGAACAAGCTGCTCCTCTGCACAAGGCTGACATTATCCCCCAGAGACTAGATAATGCTCTGAGTATTTAAAGATGTGACAGCGCTTTCTCCTCGCTGTGCCTCTGTCATCAAACAAGGCAAACGCAGGCGGTGAGGTCTGACAGCATGGGGGATCTCCTGGAGCTGCTGTCACCTGCAAGCCCCAATTCCTCTGCCCTTCTCGCAGAGGAACCGGCCCATGCCGAGATGGGCAACCCCCCAACTCACCTCCACTTTGCCAGCACAGTCAGGGTACTTGGGGTCCCTGGGCACCTCGCACTGGTCTCTCCTGCTGTCCATCACTGTAGAAAGAGAATTTGGGCAGAAGAGGGCCATGCCAGGCCAGCAGTGAGGTGATGGGACAGGGTTGATGGTCCCCGCACGCAGCCGGCTCCGCTCCCACAGGCTCCTGCCGGCAGCACCCACCCTGGGCAATACGGCCAGGTGAGTCACACAGCCCTGTCCCATGGTCCTATATGCACGCAGAGATACAGTTACATATTTTTGCTGCTCTCAGCCTGAATTTCTGGATCTGATCTAGGCTGCCTGAACTGCAGTGGTTCGGGGACCACGCTGCCCTCCCAGCACTGTCAGGAAAGGAAGAGAAGGTTTCCCAGGCCCTCGAGCTCCAGATCCAAACTGCCAAGTCTTTCTATCCCAGGTGATGCCATGAATGACTGTTCATCCCAAGGTGGGAAGGCGGGTAGGCCGCCCACCTGGAAAGACTGGCTCAACAGAGCACCCTGTTTAATTTCACAGGTCGTGTTCCTTTGCACATTGACTCCCCAAACTCCCAATTTGCCCTGGCCAAGTAAGATAACACTTTAAGGAGGAAGTTACGGGTGCCAGCAACCACCTAGGGTGGTGTCTTATCCAGCCTCCTCCTTCCAGCCCTCCTGGCTGCAATGACAAGGTGTCCCAGATGCCTCCAAGATGGACTCAGCCCGAACTCAGGGCCTCCTCTCCCTCGAAGAGACCCTTCCAGCATGTTGAGCTTGATGAATTACAGAGGGTGAACGTGTCCTGTATTGGCGTGGGAGATAATTTTCAGCCACTGCTTCCTTGGCCCAAGACATCTGCTATTAGAGTCAAAACTGAACACATGAAAATGGGTCAGGGCATGACAAGAGGCTCCATGTGCTCTAACACGGTGCTGCCAATCATACAAGTATTTATGCTGTTAACATTAAGGATACTCTTCTGCTTCCTTGCACTGGGAAATGGTTCTCTGTAATAGACGTGGACATTAAATATTGATATTGGGAATCTACTGCCTAGCCCAGAACTCCTCCCACAGCAAAGGGTACAGAAAGGCTCTCTGGAACATTATCTGTGGCCAGCGGAAGAAAAACTAACAAGGAGATAAATATTTCATACCCCAGGGGCTGAGTGCCCATTGAGGAAGTCAGTCATAAAATACTTTTATCTGCGGCACCAATCTTGCTTATTTTACCTTTATACATTTGCTGTTTCCAAGACCCTAGATTTGACCTAGTGAGGTAACAGCTCCACAGACAAGAGGGCAGCGCACCGAGGCTTTGCCACGGAGTCCAGAAAATGGAAATATCTTGAGAAATCATCAGCCTATCCCTCTCCTTGGCAGTAGGACTGGTGATGTCCCCACTGGGAAACTGAACTTGGGAAGTGATGGGACTTGCCCAAGGCTGTCCCATGAGAAGCTCTGGTTATTAGCAAAGTAACATCATGCCAGAGCAGCATCTGTTGAATAACAGACATACGCCAGCAATCTCGAGTAAGATACAACCTCATCCAAAACACATTTACTCCCCGCCAAAGCATGACACTGGCTTGTGGATCAACATTCCCAAACTGCCAATTAGCAGAAACAAGGAAGCCCCACCAGGATCATGATCCCTCTTTATTTCTGCATCATTTTAATTCTTTCTCAACAGGCAAAACAAGTTCTGGGCCCACTTCATAGAGTTAGATACAGGAAGTCCTAAGAGCTCTGCCAAAGAGTGAGAGGTCCTACTTAATTCTGTAGACATATAGGTAACCTCAGATCAGCATCTTGACCATATTTTTCACCTGGAATTCTGTGTCAGGCTTGACTAGATTCCCTATTGCAACTGCACAGCCCATAGGTATTTTGGAGCATGCGGCTGTGACCAGGGCGCCGGTGATGGGGACCTCCTCGCACACTTACTTTTTCCATTCATGAGGCTGTTCCGGAGAATCTGATCTACTTTTATTGCAATGTCCGAGACATTCTGAGCTATAGCTTGAATCCTCTCCATCAAACCAGCTGCTGGCTGGAACCTGGAAATAAAACAAAAAGAGCCTCAAAACACAATGTCTTCTTGTCACAGAACCCATTTCTGTTAAATAGAGCCAGGAGGGCTTCCTGCACCATGCAGCAATCTTTCTTTCCTTGCAAGCTGTTGGCAGGTAGAGCTTAGCCCCAGGATGTAAAGCAGAAACACATCTTCCAATATGGGTCAGGGAAAGATCTCACTGACTTTAAAGAGTTTTGACTCAAACTACATAATCAATTCTCTGCCATTTTGTGCTGTGCGCTGATGAACACAGACACATCTGGGTGTTTTACACTGCAAAGGAAACGTGCCCGCACCTTTGATTTATTTAAATATGCCTGAAGATATTTTACTGAGATTAGTGGTCGCGTAGCACATGTAAGAAAGCATGGGAGAGGAGAGGGGGAGGAATAAGAACAAAAAATCCAGAAAAATAAAGGTGGACAGTGGGACTGGGAAGTTCATAGGCCTGAGCAGTGACAGACAACCCCAGTCCCAAGGGGCACAAGGATGGGCTGATCCCGTCTGGCCGATCCCCATGGATTTAGGCCAGCAGATTTCCACATCCAGCAGTGATTCATGGCCAGCTGGAGCGAGCACGGCCCTGCCAAGGGGAAAGCACCAGGTAACCCCGTTGTGTTACATACACACGACCTCCTTGCTCGAGAGTTTAGCACTGCCAAATTACATTTAATGTGCAAACTATCTACAAAAGAGACAGCCTGGTTGCCCCCGTGAAGAGGAGGACAGTGATGGTGCCTTCACCGGCTGCATCTCCCATGTAATCGTGGAGGGTCGATGTCTCGTCCGTCTTGCAGCACACAAGATGGGCTGGGGTTGGGGTACCGCTCTCCAAACAAGCCGCAAGCTCGGTTATCGCTGCAAATAACATCCCCCTCCGCAGCATCTGGGTCATAAGCATTTCCTCCGCCTGCTGAGACCATTAAAATATACAGAAGTGTCATCAGCAGTGAGCAAACCCAAAGGGGCTACCTGGAGCACTCCTGGCACCGAAATATTTGCTGCTTTCAGGCCCTTCCCACAGAAGTTTTATGTTTGTTCTCTAGCAGATCAGCGAAGCCGAAGGCTGGGATTTAAAGCTTCTCTGTCCTCAAGGCTAAAAAAACCCCAGAGTTTTACGAACCGATACTGCTTCTGCTGTTGATTTAAGGTCCGTTCTGTAGCAGCAAGCAGCTCACATTTTTCCTTCTGGCATGGTTTATGACCGCCAGTACTGAACCTTCATATCTCCACAGGGGACCACATATCCCGGGCTTTTAAGAAATAATAATTAAATGTAGAGGACACCATTGCCCCCAAGTAGCTTTCAACCTTTCGCAGAAAATAAACCCCAAATAACCTGCCAGCTGTTTCCTGCCAGAACTGGGAGCCTTGGTAAGATACGGAGACAAAAACCTCCTGTGATGAGGTCTGCTTGCAGCACGGCTACAAGGAGATAAAATGCTCCTGTTCTTGGGGCTGATGTCTCAAAATGTCTAAAAATTCCAATTTTGGTTTGCAACCCTCTTTTTTTTCCCCATAAGAAGCAGCAATCACATCTTGCAGGTGATGCACATGCACTCAGAAAATCAGGAAGAGCTGAGATGGCCAGTTTGGTAAATATACCCCAAGAATTCATTGAATTTACACTTAAGAACCTAACCGCCAGCAACAGATGGATAACACATTGTGCAGAGGCTCCTCTGGTTCTTCTACTGCTCATGGTGTGGAGGTGACACTGGATGCGGCTGCAGTATCCCTGCTCCGCCTTCCAAAGCCTGTGGATCTGCCTGGGAGTCTACATTTGCCTGCCCAGGTCCAAGCCAGCCCTAGCAGCCAGGCAATTGCCCCAAAGCCAAGGCTACCTTGGTGTCCACCTCGTCTCTGGTGGCTTTTGGGACAAGTTCAGCCAGGGCCAAGAGCCAGCACAGGCTGGTGACATCGGCAGCATCGAGACAGGCGCCTGCAATCGGGCAGCCTCGAGCAGGCTCCGTTTATGGCATTAAAGAGATGACAAGAAGGCTAAGCAAAAGCCACCGAAACCATCATTAAAATGATTTGCCATCCAAGCAGAGGACAGGAAAATAAGATATTTAAAGCAAAACCTCAAACAGAGAAAGGTTTCCTGAAGCTCATCACAATCCGATGCCCTATCCTTAGTAACCGGAGATGCGGGGAAGGACAGGCTAAGTGGCTTATTCCAGCAAATGACAGCTAAGCGGAATGAAAATACATCAGTACTGTTGTTTGTTACCCAAAAATGGGAATGAGATCATCAGCTGTGGAGCCAGGACAAAAATCAGTCCATGCAGGGGATCAGAGCAAAGCTGCAGCTTCATTAAACCACACTTAAGGCGAGGGCAGGACGTAAATGCTGGCATCTTCCACACGCCACCCGTGCAGGAAAGCTTCATCCTGACCTCACTGGAATACCAACATCCCCCAAAGAGGAGCTTGCTTCCAAGCACGAGCATCAGCAAGCCATTCCGCTCCCTCATTGCCACTATTTGGCTTCTAATTTTTCTACTGTGACACCATAAACGCCACCACAACAGGCTGGGGCTGCGCCAGCTATTGAAACTAGAGCAAATTGCTATAGGTTTCCCAGAACAAATTTTTCCCCAGGACCTTAAAACCGTTTACTACAGCAAATATAGCATTTTTACTTCTAACCATCAATATTGATTCCATCTTTATTATTTTCAGATTTATATTTCCCCATGATGATTAAGATTCAGATCACAGTGCAACTTATAATGCACCATATACTGTATTCATCTTGTTTCAAAAACTGCTATTAAGATATATCTTTCCCCACTGGCAGATCATTTGGCACATAATATAGCTGGAGGTTGAGTTTTCTTTTACTTTTTTTCTGCATTAATTTGGTTCCCTTCGCTTTGTCTCACGTCCCCAGCCCTGCAGCAGCAGCTCGGATCCAGCCTGTTTATCCCTTTACAAGACACTGTATTTTTATTGCCTTTTAGAAAAGGGGCATTATGAAAAGATGAATCTCTTTCTATTTGTGTGTTGTCTTCATAATACAAGTCCTAAACATATTTGCTTGTTCATCCTATATTTCTTGCTATTAACTGCTGCAAGCCGTGACTCGGGAGAGACGGATACAGATGGAGAAAAGCAGATGTTTGGAAGATAACACATCACAAAGGCAGCGCTCGCACAGAGCCGCATCCCAAGTGATTTCAACTTTCTCGCAGCGATATCTGTGCTGCCGTTTGCCTTTTTAAAGGTTTTTGTGCCCCAAGGATGAAGAGCAGGGACCACTGTGGAGGTGCCCTGACTCCCTGCGCTCCAGAGCTGGAGAATCGGCATCCAAGGTGGAGCTACCAGATAACCATTCCCGAAAAAAGAGCCGGTCCCATCCTGCAGTTCCTGCTGGGACAGGGGCCAGGTTACTCACGCAAGGGGCATGGGGCTCTGCTTGCCCCATGGCACCAAAGCAGGAGGGAGAGCGGCAGGAAGGCACTGGGTCCTGCGGGAGACCAGGAGCTGGAAATGAAAGAGGTCTGGAAGGATGGGGCAATTAAGAGCTTTGCTTCTCAGGCAGAAAAGAACCAGGGTGGATGTCATCAAGGCAAAATGTTCCTGGGATCCCCATCCTTCTACCTTGCTCGTTGCACCCCTCCAAGCTTGCACACACAAATGCAAAGGGGAAACCATCCTTGCACTCCTTGTATCCCAGCACCGAGGAGCAACAGGGATCCTGGAGCACAAAGGCAAGAGGAGAAGCCCCAGGGCCCTCAAGGGCTGCAGTCAGCACTCTTAAAAATCAGGTTACAGTCCTCATGCCCCAGGAGACCCCCAAGCATGGGTGCAGGAGAGCAGCAAGCTGTGGGGAGCCCCATTGCTGAGGATCAGCTGCACAATTTGCATTTATTTGACTTATAACTGCTTTTAATCCTCAAACCACACCACTGGAGCTATTAGCCTAAGCCTGGATAAACAAGTGTTTGCTTATTTATTTTGCAGGAGCAAAGCAAAGAGCGAGCCCAGGGCAGGGTGCTGGCCCCCAGGGAGTGCGAAGCACCCAAAGCCCTGGGTGCTACAACCTGAACCCAAACTCATAGCAACATCACAAAGAAAAGGAGGGGAAAACAGACACAGTGGGGCAGCTGCACAAGCCCTCACTGCAAATATCACCTTCAACATGGGAGAAAATAGTGGCAAAACCCTGGGGCTGAGGCTCCAGGGGCAGAACACACTCCCTGATCAGCTGTGTCTCCCCAGCACGGACTTGCTCATGGCATTTAGTCCCTCCAAGCCTCAGCTNCAAACTCATAGCAACATCACAAAGAAAAGGAGGGGAAAACAGACACAGTGGGGCAGCTGCACAAGCTCACTGCAAATATCACCTCCAACATGGGAGAAAATAGTGGAAAAACCTTGGGGTTGAGGCTCCGGGGGCAGAACACACTCCCTGATCAACTGCGTCTCCAGAGCATGGACTCGATCGTGGCATTTAGTCCCCCTAGGCCTCAGCTTCCCGGTACTAAAGCACAGATAACAACGCTCTGTCTTGGCAACTTCCATCAGATCCACACTGGAAAAGGCTCTTTCAACCAGCAAGGGCTTTTATGCTCCACAGGAAGCTCCAGCCAATTTCATATAAAAAATATCACAAAACAGTCTATGCTTCAAATATAATTTCTGGTATTTCTGTATTCTGCAATCTTTCCTATTATATCTCAGCGCTGAGACAAACAGCTCAATCTCTTCTCCATGAATATTTGAATAAAGACCTGACTTTGCTCCAGCAGTGGCTGCACTCATGCTGAATTCATATTGGGCAAAGATCCCAGAAAACACATCTCAAGACGGGCACTTTCCCTGGAAACTCATTTTAAGCAGATATTGGGTGGTGCATGGGAGCCATTCCCAAGCTCCCCCAATGTCAGGAGTTACTTCCAGTAAATTAGAGGAAGGAAACGGCAGCACGTAATGAAGCCAAGCTGTCCAAGTGACAGATCGTATAATAAATACCAGGGTGTTTTACTCAAGTATTTCAATTTTAATTTCAATTTACATTGGGCAAAGTTTCTCACACCAAGTGTATTTACAGCATCAAGCCCTTAGCCAGCAGAAAGTCAGTGGCTACGGGAAGGCTCTGCCATTTCAGCAAGTTGGCAATAAATTTTGAGGAAAAATAAGATCTCTTCAGGAAAGCATTGACCAATTTTTCAATACAAGTCAAAATTCCAATCCAAGTTCTTTACGGACCCGTAACAAATGGCTCAGAAGTACCCAGCATAGCAAATGATTTGCCAACGACACATAATATGGTTAATTAAAATATTTTATGAATGCTATAAACTCCTCGGAGCTCCTCTGAAGCTGAATATGAAGCTGGAGGCAAAGTTAAGCCCAAGCCTTCGTCCTCCTGCAACAGGCAGAGCAGAGCAGAACGTGGAGACCAGGCATCTGATCTGTGGGAATGGGAAGGGTTATAGACCTGATGGTCACAGGATGTTAATGCCCTTTGATGTTAATTTTTCCCTTGATTTGTGCATTAATCAGATATTCCTTTCCCCTGCTCAGGTCTCCCCATGCCCATGGGCTGCAGGAAACAGCCCCGATGTCCCTGGACAGATTCACTACTCCGCTTGCCAAGGGGGCTTCCTCAACCTAATGTCCCCATCCCACAGCTCCCAGGGTGGCTTTGGACACAGGGAAGCTCCTGATCCTGCAGCTCGGAGGCTGGTGAACAAGGCAGATGTTTCAATGCAGCCCGTGTAAGTCTCTGCTTGTGTTTCTGTAGTGTACGAGTCCTTGCAGGCAGGGGATGGGGGCCACATTTCTGCCGTGAAGTGATATTTCACGAAGCTCATGGGGTTTGCAGAACAGCTCCTGGAGGAGGTGGAGACAAAGCCCTCGGGGCCTTTCGTTTCCCTTGGGAGATGAGGGAAGCAGAGCAGCACTTTGCAAAACCAAGAGCCACCCGCTCGGGCGGGAGCACAGATGGCTGCGCAGGGAGAGGGATGGAGGCGGCAGCCGTGTTAACACTTGAGAGGGAAAAAATCCCTTGGGAATTATCCCCCTCTGGTTGCATTGCCTTCTGCTGGCAGCTGCAAAGTAATCGCTGGGGATCCAAGAGGCAAAGAGGGAGCAAAGTTTGCAGGAGCTGCATGTGTTTGAACCCACGGCTCAGGCTGTGGCCTGAGCACCCCAAGCAGATGCCACAGGTCAAAGTCCACCAGTCAAGGGGACTTTGACCCCCAAGGAGACACCTAGACCCACATGTAGTGATCGGCTCCATGGCTCCTGCTAGGACAATGTCTATCACAAACCCAACTGAAACGCAGTGTTTCCATCCTGAAACTGGCTCACAAATGCTTTCACATCCACCTCTTAGCTGCTGACACACAGAAATTCCCCTAACCTGAAATTATTGGTTCTTTTTTTTCACAAGAAAGGCCCAAAAAAACATGAAGTGCAAGCAAGTGCCTTCCAGACACCAACACTAATGGCCATTGCCACTGCCCTCCGGGGCTGCTGCTGTTCTGCCTGCACCTGCACATCCCGCACAGCCCCAGCAGGCTAAAACCCCCAGCACCTTCTGTCACAGAGAGAGAAAATGTATTTTAGAACAGTTAAAATTGAATCACTCGAAAGGCAGGATGAGAGCAGGGGAACAGAAGCCATAAGGGAAACACAGGGACCCTGCAGCATCGCAACCTGCTGCGAGAGCTGCCTTAGTGCTGCAGCACAGCGGGGACCGTCACACATCACCCCTGCTGCCACCAACCCTCCCGCAGGTCCCCCGTGGTTCTGCCAAGCACAGGCAGCCCCAAGGTGGGTTTTTGGCATTGCAAAATTTGTCTCAAGTGCTGCCCCTCTTTTATAAAGTAAATCTCTGCCCTTCTGAGTTACAGTGGCTTCAATTCCAGCTTTCACAGGCCTTGAAGCATCAACAAAATCAGTCCTTGCAAACACTCACAGCCTCGCTGAGCAAAGGGAAACATCTCTCTAGTAAATCAGCACTTGGGATTTGAGGGCCTGGTGACATTTCTCAAGGCAGCAGCAGAGGAGAGGGATACGGGATACGGGATTCACATCCCAGGGAGCCAGGAGCTCTGTGCCGGCACCACCAGCATTTCGGGACCAGGGAACTCGCTTGTGCTTTGCTTGAAGCTCCGCTCGACTTCACGGCTGGACATATCAGCCCTGGATTTCAGCACCACACACTGCAAAGGCTGCTTCGCCTGATCTTTGCCTTTTGGAGCAGGAAGATGTGGGAGAAAGGAGAGGAAGGTGGGCAGAGAGGAGCCAGTGCTCAGTCTGGCAGCACTGCACCAGACCCACATTCGACTCCTCTTACAACCTGCTCCAAGATCTTGGGCAAAGATCTAATTTCTTTGAGCTATCAAACACGGACACACTCGGGTAGTGGGTGCGATCTCCTCTGAAGCCACCATGCAGTTATTTGTGGCTAACTTAACCACAGCTTAGCCCCAAAGGAACCCGCGGCAGTGTTCAGCAAGAACGGATCCAAGCACAGACACAAATATCCATACAATTCCTCCACCCCATAGGGATGTAACAGCACAGGAGGGAGCAAAACCCCAGCAATTCCCACCTCTGGCTTCACCATCAATAAAGATGCTCTTCCTCCCTGCAAAACCAGCAGCCACGTGGAGGTTTGGGGTGGATACGGTCTGTCAGGCCCGGGGAACCCACGCATCCCACTGACCTGTCCAGAGGGAAGTGCCCGTCATCCCCTTTGTGGAAGTCGCTGCTGTTCTCCAGCCTGGCCAGGATGTCCATCCTCTTCATGAGCAGCTCCAGCATGTCGCTCATCCTCCGCAGCACCCCGCGGGACTCCAGCGCGCCCGTCACTGCGGAGAGAGCAGCGAGACACGGCCACGGGTGAGGGAACATCGACAAATCCCCCTCCAAGGCTCCAAGCAAAGCCCAGCATCCCGATCTCGCTACAGCCTGCCTGCTGAGCAGCAGCCACCCCAACTTCAGAGCCAAATCTGCTTCTCCAGGCATAAAACCTCAATACAGCCCCCTGATCCAGCCTGCTTGACCCAAGCGTTGAGGGGGAAGCCAACCTTTATTCTTCAACACTAAGCAAACAGCTTTCATTAAATGCCTTTCTATTATTATTTATTCCTATACAAAGAGCCACCTAGTCCAGCATCCTGTCTTTGCAGCCAGCGGTCTTTAGGGGATGCTTAAGGAAAAGCATGAGAAACGGCACAAATATGTGGTCCTGCCCCAGCACATCCTCCCACCAGCGCGGGATCTTCCTGTTGCGGAGCAGAATTCCTCTGTCCGTGTCCCAGCTCTAGGAATAGCTCAGCTCTCCAAACACCAGCACTAACCCACAGTAAAACCAAGAAAATCCCACAGCTGGGAAGTGCTCCTGCTTCCCAGCGCCATTTAGCCCATTGCTTCCCGGGGACCTGCAGAGCACCGACCTGCTCAAGTCAAAGCTCAGATGAGCGAGGTCACCAAGTGCCCGTGCTGGGACATCACGTTCCTGGGGGCATGAAGTGCCCATTTCATTGCAGTGCGGCTCATTTTGTGCTCATAGTAGCTTAAATGGACAAAATACACCGAGTTCGCCCTTAGTTGATGCTCTAGGGGAAAAAGAGTGGAAAGTTGGGAGCTGAATTTGGCCAGGAACCTCCCCAGATCCATCTGAGCAAGCTCAGGAAAGACAAAACAGAAAAATGAAGTAGCTGAGAGATGGGCTGAAGTCAGGAAATCCATAGGAGTTTTACTGTGTAGGCTTTCACTCCAGGGCTCTGTGCTAGCACCTCCAAGAGTGCCGGAGCTTGGGAATGGGCCAATGCCATGGCCAAGCGCTCAGTATCCAACAGCTCCCAACTGATGTGCTGTGGTCACCCTGATCACCGCAGCAGGGAAGACTCAAGTAGGGAGTTGGACTAGGTGATCTCCAAAGGTCCTTTCCAACCTCCACCATTCCGGGATTCTGTGATTTCCCCTCCTGGAAAGGGGAGCTGCCGCAGGACATGTCTCCCCCTTATCCTCACCCCCATCCCGCCCCTCCATCCAAGCCTTGGGATGAATTGTGAAGCCTTATCAACACCTAGTTTTCTTGCCGATGGAGAGGTTGTTTTTTTATCCTCTCCTGTTGTTGTTGCTGTTGCAGAGGCTCACGGAGGATAACAGGAGCAATTTGACATTTTTGGCAATGATTATTACATCTCTTGGAAAGTGTGCCTCATTAAAACCAGGAGCAGGGAGGGAAAAGTGCTGAAGTAATGCTTAAAAAATATACAAGAAATGCAAAAGCCGGGATTAATTTGTAAACCTGAAGCGGAGTCCCAGGTACCCGGCGAACTGCCACTTAGCAGCCTGACAGGCAGGCAGGAGCCAGCAACCACTAAGGTGAGTCGCAAGAAAAGGAGGAAAAAATAGGAAAAAAATAAGAAAATTAGGAAAAAAATAGAAAAAAGAAACATCCTATCACTTTTCGATGCTGGACAGTGGTGTTTGGCAGCACCATGCAACAATCGCCACCACAACCTCATCATTGACGAGGGACTTTGCCTCCTCTTCCTCTCAAGCAATCCTCAATATCTGGGAAAACAGCACTGGAGACCGACAGGATCAACCAAAACCTGACGCAGGAGCTGNTAAATAAAATTAAAAAAAAAAGGCAGCAAGAGAACTGTTAATTTACAAAGGAGAAATAGTCTAATTACCCTTGATAATCAGCAATGATGGGAAAGACGACACAAGTAAAGCCGCGCAGCAGATTAATTGGAGTTTGCTAAAGTCTGACAGGTTTGTGACAGCTCTGCGGAGTGGCAGGCGCTCTTTCGAGGCAATCACTGAACCTGACAGTAAAAAAAAAAGGCAGCAAGAGAACTGTTAATTTACAAAGGAGAAATAGTCTAATTACCCTTGATAATCAGCAATGATGGGAAAGACGACACAAGTAAAGCCGCGCAGCAGATTAATTGGAGTTTGCTAAAGTCTGACAGGTTTGTGACAGCTCTGCGGAGTGGCAGGCGCTCTTTCGAGGCAATCACTGAACCTGACAGAGGTTTTCATAGCAGCACGATGAAATAATGATTGCAATCAATCACCCCGCGCTGCATTTCCTGAGACACGCTGGTAAACACGGCACGGGGAGGGGAATTATTTATGGGGCTTCAGACGGGCGTGCAGCTAAGTAATTGGATGAAATCAGGGAAAAAAAAAAAACCACACATCCCCTAAGGGTGATGTCTGTTGGAAGAAGAAATAGTTTCTCTACGAAACCAAGGGAACAGTCGACAGATGATCCGGTCAGATTTGGATGGGTCAAAACCGTAGGGAATTCACTAACGATACACTTGTCTTTGATGCCTGGTTTGAGAGGCTACATTTCTGGGCAAACGTCCCACATCGTGGGTTGATTTGCCACCAAAACCTCTGGAAACGGGAGACGGGAAGGACGCACCGGTGAGTTTTGCTGCATGCCAGGCTGAGTGAGCACAGGGCACAACCCAAAACAGCCGAAAAAGCAGCGGTGCCGGCAGCGTCGCCTCATGCAAGTTGCTTTGGAAGCTGCCGAATACTCCAGCACAACACAGAAATCTCGAAGACGCCAGGATATTTCCTACGTCCATTGCAAACACCAACGGAATTAATTCCGATCTAAAGCATGGCTGCTTTCTCTCCCTCCTTCTAACCACATCACTTGAAAGACAGGTTAGAAGGACAGCCCTGAGCCACCTAAACCCACAAAAAGGCCACGGCTCTTTGGGAAGCAGCTCAGGGTAGATGGGCTGGTTGCAGCCACTCAAGGACCGGCACCGCGAGCCCTGCCTCCCTTCCCCTCGTGCACCTCTATTTACTTTCCCTATCGATTTTGATCCGAGTGGATTAAGCAACCCAAGAGGCAACTAGCCAAAGGCTCCGGCTAACCCTGACACATCATCCATCAAAACCACAGCCTGGAAAGCCGGTACAAGCGGCGACAAGCAAGCCCAGGGCTGGGACAGCAGTGTCCCCATCCACTTGGAATGGCTCAAGGGCCAGCTGGGCGGACACTGGGCTCTGTACCCAACCGGGGGACCCCTCGGTCCTCCCCGGTGACCCCCAGCAGCTGAACGGGAGCTCTGCAGTGTTAGACAGCAGCTCTGTCTCCCCACTACACGTGTCTGCTCTCTATTTCCATATAAATAAGAGGCATGAAGCTGAGCAATGCAAATAGACATTTATATTTATAGGTGGGAATATTGCATTGCTGCCCGGGAGACCGTGGGGGTCTCCTCCGCTCCGGGAGATCTGGCGAGGGGAAACCCATACTGTGGGGACCAGGATGGTCACGCCAGTCCAGAACCACCGCTCTGCGTTTGGGAAGAGGGAATAGCAGCCACTCATCCTCCCCCTGGAGCCCCACGGGTTGGGATGGGGAGGAGAAATCACAGCCCTGCAGGAGCTGCGCTTCAGGGCTGTGCTGCTGGGAGCTATTTTTTACTCCCTTCGTTTTTCCCCCCCTCCTCCCTGTCACTTAAAAACAACATCCTAGCAGAGTATTTTTAGTTGCTCCTCTATTGTCAGTCAGTGCTATTTTAAATTGCATTAAGTTACTCCGCAGCGCTCCAAACACGCTGCAGGGGAGGCTCTTTTGAACAGAGATTAACACAGATTTAAAATCACCCCCTAAAACACCCAGGTTCCAGGGCAGGGGTGGCCCGAGGGCAGCTGCTCCCCAGCACCCCCGGGAGACCCCCCGGAAAGACACGGAGACCTGGAGGGAGCCAGGGTGCTGCAAAACTGCTTTCCTTATGGCAGCTCAACTAAAGCCATTTAAAACCCGCATTAAAACTGCATCTCTCTCACTTGATATTTCCCAGTGGAGAAAGGGGGGAGGAGAAGAAAAAAATATATATATAAAAATACACACACAAACCACCCACTGCTCTCACCTCTCCAGAGAGGCGTTTTGGTGTAAACCCCGTGCAGCATCAGCTGCTTTGAGGACCAAAAAGGACTACAGGGCTCAAGCTTAAGTAGCAGAGGAAAAAGGGGTCACCGCAGCCCCGGATCCATGTCCAGGTGTTCACCGGCCCTGGAGGCACCACAAAGCCCCATTCCTCCTCCTCCTCCTGCTGCACATGTAGCACCAGAGCTCCCAGCCTTGTTTACAAGCAGCCCAAAATATTATGCTTCAGAAACAGCAGAACTCGCTAATTTAGCACTTCCAAGCGATTATCATTTCCGTTTCAGCCAAAACCATTGGCCAAAGCCTCCCAGGCATCCTGCCACAGGGGGAACTAACCTGCTCCAAAAGGCTTTGCTTCCATGGGGACAGTGGCAGAGAGTGACCTGCAGCCCAGGGACGCTGGCTGAGCCTGGGCAAGAGCCTCCCCCAGCTCTGCCCAAGGCAAACCGAGCCCAAGCCCCTCGTTTAGGCAGAGCAACAAATAAATCAGTGAGAGAAAACAGCTTTTATGGCAGTGCTATGGCTCCCAGCGCGCTAGTTCTGCTTCCCGAGTACCTGCCTGCTCCCTGCTCGGGAGCAATTCTGATTCAGGAGCAAGAGGGGTAATAAAAGCATAAAGTGCCGCTAACATCCTCCTTGGCCACAGCGGGCCATTTGCTCATCGCAAGCTGATGGAAACAACATATGACTTTCTTATGAGCTAAAGAAAAGGGTAGAGGGAAAAAAATCAATTAATTTAATCATTCTCCTCAAAAAAATGGTCTCTGGCTCCAAACAGCGACTGTGTCAAAACAGGCACTTTTCCAGGCAACAGGCCAAGTCTTACCTGCCACTTTTGCTGCTTTTTGACACTTTCACTCTGCAAAGTAGCCGTCCGCACATCCCCAGCCCTTTGCAACAGGCACATCCCAAATTGGGATCATGTGAGAACGGCCCCTGCTCCCAGCTGGAACTCGCTGCTCCTCAGCACCCCGTGCGGCCCCGCGCGATGCGCTCGGTGCAGACAGCTCCTGACTAGGTGCCAACGCGCCGCTGCAGACGGTTATTCGCAGTTACTCTGTGAAAGGCATCAAAGAGACCCCGGAGAACATTTCAACTCCCCCGCAGGCAGACGGAGAAGGAGCAGTGCGGAGCGGGCACAGCAGAACGGGCCCTGCCTGGGCGACAGAGGGNCCCCAGCCCTTTGCAACAGGCACATCCCGAATTGGGATCATGTGAGAACAGCCCCTGCTCCAAGCTCCAACTCGCTGCTCCTCAGCACCCCGTGCGGCCCCGCGCGATGCGCTCGGTGCAGACAGCTCCTGACTAGGTGCCAACGCGCCGCTGCAGACGGTTATTCGCAGTTACTCTGTGAAGGGCATCAAAGAGACCCCAGAGAACATTTCAACTCACCCGCAGGCAGACGGAGAAGGAGCAGCGCGGAGACAGAGGGACACGTGCTGATGGGCACAGGTTTGACTCCTGCTTCCCAAGGCTCCTGTGAGACATGTCACTCGGCCAGGAGCTGCCCTCATCTGCCCCAGTTGCTCAAAGACATCTCTTAGTGTCACCAAAGGGGCCTTGCATGCAGCAAAGGACGACTGTCCCCAGCTCAGGTGGCTCCAGCTGCACTACCCGCCCAGCCAAGGAGCACACGATAGTGACCCTTACACAAGCTCACTCTTAACAGCGATTTTGAGCTTGACTTTTCTGCATCTTCCATGACAAGAAATGAAGTTGGGATCCCACCACACTAATCCAGGACATGTTCCATGCAGGACAATGCTGGAGCAGAAGAACCAGCAGAGGTGGGAGCAAGAGCAAAGGGCCCCTCTTGGTAGACCATAGAGGTTCATGCATTCCCAGTTGGCCTCTTTGCTCCCCTCCTCAGGGAGCCATTCAAAGGACTGAACTAATGCTAGATCCCATCATTTCATGGCACCACGACCCTGGAACCATGAAGATGTGCTACAGAAGATAATGAAGGTTGCTCAGGGCAATTCCCTGTCCTCCACCTCTTGTCCTCCTCCACTACCATTCTCTTGGGAGAAATAGAAGCCACAAGCTCTAAATATGCAGCTGTTCTACACAACCCTGAACAATCCTGCCCTCCACTCCTGTACTCATCGATGGAGGAAATTGCTTTAAGCAGGTGAGACCCTAGGAAATGGAACAAGCAACAACTGCAGGAGAGGCAGAGGGAAACCAGGAGAGGCCCCGAGAGCAGGGTGAGCTCCTTGCCAAAGAGCATTAAGTAGCATTTCCAGCACAAACTGCCTGGGCTGTCCTCTGCTTAACCCCTCTCTCGAGCCTCATATCCCAACTTAACAAACCAGAGCCAGAAAATCCCAGGAAAGTGGCATTGCTAGGACTTAACCAAGGCAGGATGCCTCATGCTGCAGCCTAGCAAGAGGGGCTACTCCAGCAGCTTTTCAGAACTGACTTCCTTCCTATGCAAAACAAAAGCCAACAACATCCCAGAGGTTTTTACAGAAAGAAAAAGTATTGTTTTGTGGCCACCTGTACTGCACACAGCCTTGCCCTGTGCTTGTTCTTCATAAAGCCTGGCTTAAGCTGGGTTACAGAAAGACCTGGGGAAGGTTCTTGAGAGACAAGGAGGGCAGAAAGAAAAGCCTTCCCCTTCAGCAGTCAATTGCAGGAAAAAATACTTCCCAATACCACAGAGATGTCAAATATTTCACATGACCCAAAGGCACGACAATAGGCAAGCTCCGACAGTACCTCGAGCTCTGATGGAAAGCGCTTTCCATCACACAAACATCCAGCAGAACTTCATTTCAGCTCTGGATGCAGTTTTCCTAGCAAGGTCGAGCCATCGCATGCCGTTGGCTGCACATGTGCCTTGTCCAGCTACACCAGAGACCAAGGGAAGGGTCCCCGGGGTGAGCATTGCTCCGGCCTCCTGGATTTTGGAAGCATAAAGCATGTTCTTGTATCAGCCGTACTGTTCATGCACATTTTCCAGCACGCTCGCTGGCCCCTCTCTGCTTTTTCCTGCATCCGCACAGCAGTGGAGGGAACACAAGTGGCCCATTTGTGGTCACCAACAGGAAGCCATCTGGAGATGCCACCGAGAGCTCATTTGAGGGGAAAAGGAGGCAGGTGTCGAGTCTCTCGAGCTGAGCATCGAGCAGACAGGAAGCCCTTGAAAATGGGTTGAATGCAGTTACAGGTGCAGAATCAGTAAACACAACTCTGGGGCTCATCAGGCAGCCCAGAGACCTCTCAAAGGTTTCCAGATTCGTGGATATCAGCAGGAAAACTGCTTTTCCAGCACACATGAGAACACCAACAAGTATAGGAAGCACTTGAGGTACTTGTATGTGAGTACTACCAAGGTCAGTTGAACTTGAGCCAGTCTCTCAAGCTTCATATAAGCAGCAGCTACAGCAAGGGCAGCAGTCGGCTCTGGTCTTTTGGGGAAATCAAGGCTGTCCCATGTCCCCTGAGCCTTTAGCATCGTGTACTGATGTATGGAAATCAACAACAGCAGGATCAAAAGTCTTTCGGTTTTTAAACTAGCTACAGCAGTTGCAGGCAATATTCCAGCCCGTATCTAATCGTGTTTTAACACTTAATAACCTATTTTTCATCACTAATTCCCTGCAGCAGCAAGTTGCACCAGCTGGTTGTACAGCACCACAGAAAACCAGAGCACAAAGCGCTGCCACCACCACCAAGGGCAGCAGGACTGTTGGCCATTTCCCTCATCACAAGCTCTCACCATTAAATTTCTGCCCATTAAAGGTCTTGGTTTATTTTTAAGGTCAGAATCTTGCCCCAAGACAACTGTATAGTGGCAGTAAAACAAAACTCTTGAGTCTAGAGCTGTTCCCAAAGTTTCTCCTACATTCAAGATTTATAGACTTGTCTATTTGCCTTCTTTAATCTGGATCTTTGTTTGCAGAACAAATTCTCTTGGTGTCCATTTCAAAACGAGGGAACCTTTGTCTGTGTTTACGTGACAGCAGCAGATTAGGATAAATAACTCGCATTTCAGAAGGTTTTTCATTTATTGTTAAGGCGCAAAGCCTCTGCAGCATCGAATCATCAAGCAGAGAATCCATCTGAAGAATGATTTCTGGCACACACCGAGAAACCCTTTCTGGAGACAGCCTTCTGGAAGAGAATTCGCGTATGAAAATAAAATTAAAAGTGGGATTAACTGTTAGACCGTGACATTATCCATTTCTCTTTTTCATGCTTTTGCCTTGCATCTATCTTCATTTTGGCTTCAATTGGCTGCTCGCGCAGCCTGAAAGACAAAAAAGGCCACAGCAAGTCTATGGGTTTTCATCGTATGCTCCTCCTGCTCCTCCTCCTCCATCATCCTGGGCACCCGCCGCCTCCTTGCAGAGAATGTTTTGGGTAAATTTGTGTCAAGAACGGGTTTGGTTGACAACACAAGCAAACCCAGCTCATAGTAGTACTCCCAAGGCTTAATGCCTCGTTGAGCTGGGCATCCAGGGAGAAATAGGAGCAAATCCCACAGGCTGAGCCCCTCCGCCAGTACCGCACACCGGATTTTAAACAGGCACCGGCTCAATGATCTTTCCACTTAGCCACAGCTCAACAGGATTCCTCTGACACAAGTTATTTATAAATGGTTGGGTACTGAGCTTCATCCTGCAATGCTTTGCAACCATCCGCAAATGTTTGAGCGGAGATTAAGTTTCACGTGTGCAGCTCAACGCAGCAGCACATGGGGAAACATCTGCAGGGCTGGAACCAGAGCACAGAGCCCCAGAACCAAGATCAGCACCAGGCAGGACCACAGCAGCAGGTCCTTGCTAGTCATGAGCACATCCGTGTAGAAACACCGGCCCTGGTGGTAGAGCACCACACACAGACTCTGTTTGCTGCCAGCTTGAAACACAGAAGGATTAAATTAATTAATGATGCTCAGCAGGGCCAGATAGACCTGGTGCTTCAGGCACATGCAGAGAAGAGCAGCATCAGGACAGCTCAGCCTCCTTCTGCAGGCAGGACCCAAGGGTCTCACCGTGCACCCAGGGACATGCAGCCCATCCAGAGAGATATTTAAGCCCATCAGGCTTAAACACTCAGGAGATCCAGGAAACTTCAGCCTGTACATCCAAATAATCCTCCAAACAGGGCTGGGAAGCATCTAAACGTGACTGCCACCATCACTCACATCACCAGCTCATCAGCCCAGTCAAATTAACCTGCTCCTCAGAGCAGCACTGCACACTTAACAGCGACTATAACAGCCAGCAATATTTCCTTGATTTCCTTGGGATCCATAATGCATGTTAATTAAATACCAGTTTATTATTCAAACAGACCTACCGAGACTCTGCAGCTCTGTAATAAAAAGCATATCCGTATCTGTTCCCCTCAACCCTCATTGAGTTAAACGTCCGCTGTGCCTCCACTCCAGCTCCTGTGGCCAAGAGGGGCCCCAGAGCCCCTCCTGCACAAAAACAGACTGGTCTGGAGGTCGGACCAGCTCAGGGCCTCATTCAGGGATGCTCTGGAGGACCCCAGAAGGGAGCTCCCACCAGCCCACCCGAGCACAGGGTCATGGTTCTCCCAGGGCACGGGGGAAGGCAGCCAGCACAAGCCTCCGTGGAGCTTCTCATGCAGCTTTTCTGGAGGACACAAGTGATGTTTGCTGCTTCTGCCCTTGGGGACCTCCAGTTGCCACCTTACAAAGGGGACAGAAAGGGGTCTGCAGTGGGTTCCACCAATTCTCCCAGCTCCCATCCAACCCAAGGCTTATACGTGCCCTGGAATCTTGCTCTCACTTTGCCTTTAATGATCACAGGAGAGATTGAATCTCTGCAGCCTGAACCCCACACAAGTGGGGCAAGAAACGCATCTCACATTGTGTCCGAGAAGCCCTGGATACAAAGAATACAGCCAAAAAAATTATCCTTCCTTAAAGAAAAAGGTGAGAAAGGATCCTCCACTTTCCAAAACTGAATTAGACAAATGAACCAGATCTTTCCAAGCAAGAAACAGATAACAGCCAAGTCTACAAGAGCTCATCTGGAAGCAATAGCTTCTGCTTGCAAATCCCATTCAATGAAGAAAAAAAGATTTTACAGCATTTTTTGTGAACTTTCTAATCAAGCTGCACTCACCTTGGCCAGAGTTACAGATCTAAGATGACAAAAGCTTGAAAATTAGAAGACCTGAATCAAAGCCCTTTACTTCTCCTTCCCCTCTACTATTTTTTCTTTCAATAGCACATGATCAGCAATTACCAGAATTAATATCCAAGCCTCTCAGTCTAGGAATGAAGCAGCAAACATCCATCCCTCCCTACTTGTAAGGGAGGCATCTCTTTAAGAGAGATCTGCTGCAGTAGCAAAGACAAGTTGACCCACAAGTTGGAGCTCAGTTGCAAGGAAGTAAATCAAAACGCCTAAATTGGCTCAGACACCTAAAACAATAAACGTGGATGAGTCAGAGGTGAGAGCGCTGATAAGGGCTGGGTTTTGCTCACTGCCAAGTCTTGACTGTGCTGACACTGCATCTGCTAAACAAGAGACACAGAGACAGGAAAGAAATGGTCCTGCACGTCAGGATGCAGCTCAGCTCCATGACCAGCGTAAGGATGCGATGAGCTACTTTAGGGCACCCATGAGGAGGATAGAGACTGAATAACTTTCTGCCTTAGTTTCACAACAGCTTTGGATTTCCCTTTCGGGAGGGACCAGGGTCTTCTGCAAGCTTCCCAACACCTTTGCCCACTGTTTGTACCACTGTTTGTGCCATCTCTTAGCTCTAACTGACCCTACAACTAAGTAGTCTCCTTCTGCCTTCCTTCTAGCTCTACCTATGCCCCTTTCTCACACCACAAGCTCCCTGATAGAGCTGGGCTCTCCTGGGACAGACCAAGAACTCTGCTGTAAAAGGTTTACTTTTACCAAAAATAATCTTCCTTTGCTGTAAAAATGAACATTAAACAAACATTGTTAATATTGGAATATTTTCTACAACACTTCAGAGCCTCCAGAAAAGATTTTCTTCTTTAAAACACGAAGTCCCCAAAGCACCAGGGACAGGTCCTCGGTACACGGCACCAGACGGAGGCCCGTGCCTGGCATTGCAGCTGCCAGCTCCCCATGCCGGTGGATTTTGCTGCAGGACAGGGTCTGCTTCAACATGCAACACGTGCCACAGCGCTGCCTGCACATGCTGGGATGCCAACACAGCCACTTCCCAGCTCCACAGCTGGAAAACTGCCCCAGACCACGTCGGGAAAGGCCAGCAGGACCTTGGGCATCCTGACACATCTGCAGTCATTGGGGCAGACAGTTCTTGGAGCAATAAGCACGCAAGCAGCATCCTCGCTCCTCCCTGGGGCACGGCTGGACCACGGACACGGTGACGAGGGACAGACAGACGCGGAGCAGCCCCGCACGGGCTCCTACCTTCTGTGCGGATGGTGAAGGGCGAATCCCCCGGGCGCTTGGCTGAGAACTGCCCTCCCAGCGATGTCATTAAGAAGCAGAGGGTGAAAAATCCAATGCCCAGCACAAATATCCTGCAGGAGAGAAGCAGAGGGGTCAGGAGCAATGAACCAACCCCCACGAATGCCCCTGTGTCTCTCCAGGCACACCCTGGGGTAACCTCCCCACACGTTTCTGCTGCCCCCAGTGATACAGGCTCAGACCTTCCTCCCATCCCTGCCCTGAGCAGGTGCTTCAACCCTAACACTTTGCCCTAGGGCACGGGCTGGTACCCCTAGACCCCACAGCAAGAGCCCCCTCTGCCTGCAGCCTTGTGAGATCTTGGCCCCTCGGGGCTGCTGTGGGCTCCCACGTAGCATCCTGCAAATTCAGTCACTCTCTCATAGACACATTTTCATGGATAAGAGGGCTTCCAACCTCCTCACTCCCAAACCACATGGTAAAAGAGGCAGAAAAGCCCTCTGCTCCATCAGCTCGACACCTGCCAACAGCGCAGCCTCACACTGGGAAATCCCTGCAACCTCATCGGGAGGCCAGAGCCCCACAGGGCATGAGAGCCCCAGCCTTGAGTGGGAAACCTGGGACACCCCAAACCTCAAGGCTCACCCTAACCCAATAGGCTCCATCTAACCCAATAACCCCAATACTCTCAGCACATCACAGCAGGAATTACAATAAACAATTCCCATGTTCCTCTAGGAAGGAACTGAAAGGAAGGGAGGTCTTGTGGCTTCCTTTCCTTCCAAGGATCTTAAAAAATAAAATAAAAATAAACAAATAAATTAAAAAAAAAAGCTCTTTTGTTCCTCCTGCAGCTAGGCCAGTGGTACCTGGCACCCAGCCTGCTCCATCCACAGCCAGTGATGACTGACCCACAGCTCCGACACATCCCCTTTTTGCTTGCTATAGCCAGAGGGCAGGAAAGCTGCTCCCGCAGGAA
>VWPW01009396.1:0-16074 GCA_013389825.1 Crypturellus undulatus | reverse complement strand
TAAAGCTCGTTGTTCTCTTTAAGTTCTTCGCTGCATATGGCCTATTTGAACCTATGCCTCTGTCTGAATTCAAACTGTGTGTTTGAGTGAAATGTCTATAGTTCATCTATGCTATGAAGCCTTTTCAAAGTAAGAGATCACAGAAAGGTTTCTGCTAACTGCCATTCTTTTTGTGTTTTTAAAAGTAAAAATGATGTTTGAGACTCGTACTTTGACTTTTAAAATTTCAGAGCGCTCAGTCAAACGGCATTGTCATTAAAAGGATTTACCAGCCTGAGTTTTATTATGAAAACTTTTAACTTCTCGGAATGCAAATACCAGTTCCTAATGGAGTTATTTTCAAATAGCCGTGAAATAGAGGCCGAGGGTTATGTCCCGGCATTTCCTTAACCATAATATCATTTATATGAGTCACTGCTGTTTTTCATGGTAGCTAATCTCAAAGAGCAGAAAAGTAAAGCCCGTAGTGTTACATTTGGCCCAAATTCCTCCAGTCAGAATGGAGCGCTCCGATATTCCTGTGACACCTAATGGATGGAAACCTTTAAGTAATAGCTGCTGTGCACCTCAAATGCCTGCTCCGCCGTAATGTTCCCGGAGACTCCGGCGCACAGAGTCATTTAAGGTCCCTCGGGAGCCGTAGGTATTTCTCTGCAGCAGTTCCTGAGCTCTCTGCATGGGCAGCTGGTGCAGGAGACTACGAGTCCCAGGGGGCCAGACACTGTGCACCCTCGGCGTCGCTCCTGGATAACGGGTGATTTGTGCCCCGGTCCCGGGATCGGGTCCCATGGATGCAGGTGCCCGGGAAGGGACCGCGATGCCGGGAGCTGCAGCCCTGCGCTCCTGGGATACGTCAGCCCCGGCCGGAGCAGCGCCGGCCCTGCACTGCCGGCCCGGGATTACCGGCATCGCCGTCGTGCCGGCGGGATCAGGCGGGATGTAATCCCGGGGAGCGAGGCGGCCCCGCAGCACGTTCTGCGCCGCGTGCCGCTGCTCCCGCTGCTCCTGCCGGGCTCCGTGCGGGCTGGACCGGGGGGACACCGTCCTGCAGAGGAGCTGGGAGCAGCATCCCCATGGAGGGGTCCTGGCACAGCTGCCCCCGCAGAGAACTTTGCTGCCGCAGAGAACTTTTTTCAGCTAGAATATGCCTGTTTAAGAGAACCTTCCTCATATCTACAGATGTCCCTGTTCTGCACAAGTTTTCTACTAAATGCCTTTATTTAGGCTGCTTCTGTGCACATCCGTCTGGGTTTCCCCACTCTTTCGAATTCTGTGCAGAGAGAGCGTTACACACAGATACCTCTTAACCTGAGATTAATGTGTCTGAAGCTCTAAATGACCGTGGACACTTGGCTACAGGTATTTCAATATATTAGCTCCCTCCACGGCGCTCCTAGCAGTGCTAAGTACCCCAGGCCCAGCTGATCGGTATTAACTGGTGATGGTTCATCCCACTCCTTCCCGTCTTTCCCCACTTCTGGCATCTTTACCAGGGCGCTAGTGAACTGTAGTCGATACTGAGCGCTCCGTGTGCTCCTGTGACCGCAGTACCTGTTCTCTCTAATTCAGCTAGTGAATTGGGAATTATGGGTACATTTCCAGATTTTTTTTTTGCTTAAATGAAGATGTTACTGGGTTGCCAGGGTCAGGAATGATGGGCAGCTAAATAACGGCTGGAATTACAGCCCGGTAAGGGGCAGCCTCCCTGTGGTGCGGAGCACACCGCGGCAGCGAGCACATCTTGCAGGGGAGCTTCAGAGCAGCCAGGAGCAGGACAGAGGCACAAACCTTTCCTTTTTCCTGGATGATTTTTGCTGTGGACTGGGCAGAGGCAGCACCATGTGCTGCGGGAGCAAACCAGCTCTGCAGAGCACATAAATCAGCCGTTGCTCCATCTGCTCCTTATGTGGAAAATATTAGCCAGAATTCCCTGGGATCTTTTACAAGAGCTTTTCCTACTGCTATTCCTTCTTTTTTTCTTTTATCAAGCACTTACATTAGAGGATGCCAGCATATATAAAGGGAATTGCAGCTGCTCAGTTTTTGGAAAATGTGTGTGTGTGTATACCTAAATATATACATCTATATAGGGATATATAGAGATTATATATATATATAAGGATATATAGATATAAAAAAGGAAGTAGTAGTTTTGGAATNTATATATATAAGGATATATATATATATATGTAAAAGGAAGTAGTAGTTTTGGAACGGTGCCTTGCGGGTCTGTGGCTGCCCAGGTGGCTGGTGGGCTGGTTCTAACGGAGCCTTCTCTCCTTGGAGCAGCACAGCCCCTTCTTCGCGGAGCAGCTCACGGCCTTCCAGGTGTGGCTGACCATGGGCGTGGAGAACCGCAACCCGCCGGAGCAGCTGCCCATCGTGCTGCAGGTGAGCGCGGCCCCTCCTGCCCTCCTCGTCGCGCTGTGTCCCCCGCGGGGCCGTCTGCCCCCCGCTTCATCCTGCCCCTGCTCCGAGGTCGGTGCCGCTCCGCAGGGAGCGGGCGGCGAGCGGCTTCTCTGGAGCAGCCTGGAAGCGGCCCCAAGCGGCGCCGCTGGAGCTGCTGCGGGAGCAGAGGAACGAGGTGCCCAGCGGCTGCTGCTCCGGCTCCCCCGACTTCACGTCCAAGGGCGGAGAAGTGAACGTAGGAGAAACACAGCCTCTCGCCCACTTGTGTTTTATGCGTTTTATGGGGCAGACGTTGTCTGCTCCCCCTCTCCTCCCTGCGGGTTTGCACTGACAGGAATGAAAGCCCTGGGCAAGGCAGCTCTGCTCTCAGGAAGCAAAATCCAAACCCTTCTGCTTGCCGGTTCCCAGCACTTGCACAAGGGCATCTGCGGGGAGGCCTCTCCTCCTCGCTGTGTGTTCCCAACATGTTCCATGACTGACAGCACCATCAGTCTTTGTAAGAACAAACCTTCATTTCCACAAGCCCCCGGGTCGGGAGCTCGGCAGGATAAGCAGCTGCCGGGTTTATCTCCTTGGCCGTGACGGAGGAGGCAGCGGCTGCCCTGGCACCGGCATCGCCGCTTCCTGGCGAGTCTGCTGGCCCTGGGGCTCCGCAGGAGCTTCGCTTGCCCTGGGGCTGAGCAGCCACTGGCACAGGAACCTGCTCCCCTCCTCACAGCAGGAATGAGCTGGGACACTGTAATTAGTCACGTAATTAAAGCTGATGTCACTGTATGGTGGATAGTTTAGCTCCCAGTAAGCAGGTCTGAGACGGGAGAGGGAGGCAGCTGCATCCCAGCCTCTTGCTGAGGCTCTGGAGCTGGGACTCCTCTCCCTGGACCGTCCTGCTGTGTCCTGGCGCTCCGAGGCTCCCGTGCACTCCGCAGCCTTCGGATCCCTTTGCTGCAGGTGCTGCAGCTCCGAGGGCGGCTTGCCCTTAGCTCGGGGCAATAGCTGCTCTTCTGGGCGTCCCTGCAGGGCTGCTTCCAGCTTCCCTGGCCCCTCCGGAGCTTCCACTGATTTGCAGTCCAAGCCTGGGGGAATGTGGAGGCAGGATGGGCCTGGCAGGGACAGCAGGACGTCCTGGAAGGCTGCGTGTGGCGGTCACAGGAGGAGGAGGCTCCAAGGCCCTGCCTGGGCAGGGAGGAGAGAATGGAGTGACCATCTCCGTGGAGGGTCTAGAGCCAGGGAAAAGGGGTGTTGGCATGGGAGGGGGTCAAAGGAAGGGGTCCTGCTGGCCCCGGGCTTGCTTGCTACCCGTGCTCAGGGTAGCGGTGATGATGGGAGCCCGTGGGGGTTCGCCAGGCCATGGCGCGGTGACATGCGGCCGGTTCCCGTCCCGGCCGGGCTCCCACTGGCACCGAGGACCTGGCCCCGCGTGCAGGGCTCCCGAGTCCCCGCCGGGTCTGGCTCCGGGTTACGCGTAAATCAGGCTGGGACGTAGCAATACAGAAACCTGAGAGAACGAGCGTTGGCTTTTTATTTTTGAAAATAGTGGAATGGAGCTTCCAAAGCAGAGCACAGTCTGATTTGACTGCGGCTTCTTGTGGGATGCTGCTGTGCTTTTGCAACCCCTGTTGCACATCCTGCTCAGTTCATCCCCTTTTTCCCCAGCTTTGACACAACTTGCAGCCGGTCGTGGTTTCCTGCAGCTCGGCTGAGCGGGGTTGAGTCCCGCGGCTGCCCATGTCCCCCTCTGCTCCTGTCCCCGCTCTCGTCCNTTTGCAACCCCTGTTGCACATCCTGCTCAGTTCATCCCCTTTTTCCCCAGCTTTGACACAACTTGCGGCCGGACGCGGTTTCCTGCGGCTCGGCTGAGCGGGGTTGAACCCCGTGGCTGCCCGTGCCCTGCCGTGTCCCCTCTGCTCCTGTCCCCTCTCTCGTCCCCAGCTGCTGCCGCACTGCTCCTGTGCGTGGCCCCTTCAGAGCAGCCTGTCCCTTGTGCCAAGCTCTCTAGCTCGCTGGGATCGGTCTGCTGCCAACTAGGGCACGATGACCAAAATCCCTTCTCTGACGCCCTGTCCTGGGCTCTGGGCTCAGTTATTCAGAGGTGAAACAGCTAGAGCAGTTAATATCCCCTCCCACGCAGCAGGCTTTTTCTTCTGGACTTTCTCTGCACAAATTTAGTACCTAGTATCAGCGGTTTATGGTATGAGACGTGAGCCAGATAATGCTATTTTTTCTTCAATATTAACCATGAAAAATAATTTAATTAGATATATGACGTGGAAAAAAAAAACAGAAGGGGGTAGAATCGGGGAGCTGAATCAACGAGTCTCTTGCATGATCCATGCTGAGGGATGTTACTCAACTTAAGCAGAGGATTAAACGTTGCATTCCAATATCTTACATTTGTTAAGGAGATTAAGAACTGAAAGTCTGTCTGTTAATATTTCACACCAGGGTAGGTATAAGCCAGTAAACTGCAACCTCATTATCATCGTTAGACTCCATTTTAATGAGATTTTTATTAAAGACTAATGTGACCTTTTGCTTCCCTCTTAAGTCTCTGATATCCGTTTGCCAAGGAAAGCAAAGCCTCTTTTTCTGCTTCTGGGCCGTTTTAGATAACGGGAGCCCGGGCCGCGCGTTCTCCTTCCTGCAGGCACCATCCCACCCCGCGCAGCAGGGAGAAGGTTTTTGGGCAGCTTTCTTGTCTTCCAGTTTATTAAGTTTGCTCAAAGTTGCATGAGGCTCTTGAGACCCTCTTGCATTTGCTCTGCAAGCACAAGGGGGTTGTTCTTTTGAGCACTAATTGTTGTCCCTTTCCTTTGCAGGTGCTGCTGAGCCAAGTCCATCGGCTCCGAGCTCTTGATTTGCTGGGAAGATTTTTGGACCTGGGTCCCTGGGCAGTTAGCCTGGTGTGTGGCTGTTACGTGTTATTACCCCTGGGTACAGGTGATAAATACAAATGATGATTTATGAAAGGAAGACGTGGCAGATGTTCCACGAGTTTGCTCTGTAGGCATGGGAAATGGAGTAAATATCCCTAAAAACAAAAAGGGTTTTGGGAGGGTTGTATTAATTGCGAAGGGCAAATAGTTGTTCACCTGCATTGCTGTGAAGAGGATTCCCTTTGGAATAGTTTAGTTTAAAATATTGTAAGGATTAAAATGGGGGAAATGTTTGGGATGACTAAGAAGGTTTGTCCTAGAGGATAAAACTGCTCACAGAACCAGAGCTCGTCCCCTGCGCTCAGGGCTCGCGGCTGCGGCGCTTCTGCTCGTCCTGCCCGGGCAGGTGCCGTGGGGAGTAACCACGGAGCAAACAAAGCAGTGGGAAGCGTCCTGGGAGCGGAGCAACTTGATAACGGTGATGGAGAGGAGCCACCAGCTAGTGCAATAGATCCACGATGGACCTTTACCTTCCCTCCGTCCTCTTCTGTGCCGCCTGGGGACCTGCCGCAGAAAGCCTGCCTGTGACAAACTGTGCTCTCCAAAGAGCGTAGTCTATTACCATGCAAAAGATCTGTAAAAAGTCGGTGCTAGGGGAGAGGCCTATTTGATTTCCAGTGGGAAGAGTGTAATTATCGAGCTTTTGCAGCGTGTTTACTTGTGGGAGCAAACGGCCCTATCTGAGGAGAGCGGCGTATCGTGAAGCATGAAACACAGAGGTGGAACGAGGGAAGCTGGGGCGAGATTAACTCTGGGGCTCGGTGGGGGAAACGAGCCTGGAAATATCTGGTGACATCCAAGATTAAAATGAGCAGTAAACAAGTACACAGGGATCCCCCCTTTACTAGAAATGCCTGAATTTCTTAGCGGGTTTCTCCTCTATGGCGCTAAATACTCTGCGTCTTTGTAACACGTGTGATGCAGCGGAGCTGGGGCTGTGCTGATGTCCTGCTCTCTGCCCCGCAGGCCCTGTCCGTCGGCATCTTCCCGTACGTGCTGAAGCTGCTTCAGAGCTCGGCTCGCGAGCTGAGACCGCTGCTTGTGTTCATCTGGGCCAAGATCCTCGCAGTGGACAGTGTGAGTATCCCTGCGCTTCGCTGCTTTTCCTTTGCTTCTCGGCAGCATCCCTTGTCGTCCCGTTTTTCCTTACTCAGTTTACACTGAGGTGCTCCAGACGGTGCTTGTCTGCAGCACAACGCGTTGCTCTAGGCGCTTCCTTCGGCTCCCAATAAGCTGATTTCCAGGAGCTGTGGACACGATGCCCACTGAGACCCGCCGGGCTGGCAGGGCTCATGCTGCGCTCCCTGTTCGTGCTGGATGTCACCGTGTCCTCGTCCTGGCGCCTGCGTTGGTGACGACGTCACCCGCGTGTCTGGCGGCTGTGGCCGAGCAGCCTCGTCTTGCCGAAGGGCTCAATGCCCTCGCGAACCCGCGCGGCGCACGCAGCTCCTGCCCGAGTCTTTCTAGAAGTAAAGCTAAACTCATCTGAGGGAGCTTAACGCATGAGTCATACTCCAGGTCTGATGCGGTTTGATCTGCGCGCTTTGATGTATCAGAGTGGGCATGGAGTTATTTGCCACCCACGGAAGGCAGGTTATTCCCATCACAGGCCCGAGAGTCTGCTCTCCAGCATGCTGGCTCCTTTTGGGATAAGGTTTAAAAGCTGAGCCCTGATTTTCATTCGTTTAAAGATGGCCTTAACTAGAACTCTGGCTTTAAATAAGTGATTAAACGAGGTAGATAAGTGATCGTACGTTAGCTTGTACATTCATACATATGACTCCTTGGTCTGTGGGTGTTGAGTAGTGTAAAATTATTAGGAGTGACACAAACAGTTAATTGCAGTTACAGTTACGAGGTGATATAAAATCATCTGAACTGCTTGACGAGGTTGGCTCTTGCCTACTTCTGGTTTTATTTTTGTTATTTCCCTCCCATTTTAGTATGGAGAATGATAGCAGATTTGTTGGCGTTTTCCCTCACTGTTGATCTAGCATTGTCATGTTTAGTTTTATAAATATATTTTCATTTACATCCAAAGAGGCCTTCGGAAAGCAAAGCAAATGAAAACTATTCATCTTAAAACTGCTCCTGAAAGGCTCATTTTGCTGCCTGCCCCTCCATGGCAGACGCTTCAGCCCCAGGTATGCTGCAGAGCAGCCTCGTATATAATTTATGGGCTTTTGTGCCGTCGCTCACTTTTCCTAGTGGCACAGCCCATCTGAGAGCACTCAGTGGCAGCACCGCTGATTCGGTGGGTTGCGCTTCCAGCAGAAAAAAACTCTAAATTTTGTCATTGCTTTTTGGCAGTTGGAAAAGATCTCTGTAGATGACAGCGCTCAGCTGTTTCTTCCCTGTCTCTGTCTCGTTTTCCAGTCGTGCCAAGCTGACCTGGTCAAGGACAACGGTCACAAGTATTTCCTCTCTGTGCTGGCAGACCCTTACATGCCGGTAAGGACGCACCATCTCTCTCTGACTCCTCCGTTTGCCCGGTGGCTGTGGAGGTCCCTGCTGCTTGGATGCTGCTGCTGGCGCTGCGGGACGATCCCCCCGCTCCCGAGCAGCTCGTTGCGAAGCTAAAACGTGGGTGCCCTGGGGGACACGGGCAAGGCCAGGGTGGGAGCTGCTCTGATAAACAGACACAGAGGAGGCCAAATTTCAGTGCAACTTTCTCATTCCCCAAAGGTGCTTAGCGAGGGAGCTGGGTCATAAGAAGATTCTTTCTTTCCCTTCTCTTGTGCTTTTGATATGCGCTCAGAATGATCTCTTGTTTCAGAGCGCTAAGAATCCAGTGGTTNGTAAGGACGCACCATCTCTCTCTGACTCCTCCGTTTGCCCGGTGGCTGTGGAGGTCCCTGCTGCTTGGATGCTGCTGCTGGCGCTGCGGGACGATCCCCCCGCTCCCGAGCAGCTCGTTGCGAAGCTAAAACGTGGGTGCCCTGGGGGACACGGGCAAGGCCAGGGTGGGAGCTGCTCTGGTAAAAACAGAGGAGACCAAATTTCAGTGCAGCTTTCTCATTCCCCAACTGTACCTGTGCTTAGCGCTGATGAGAAGATTCTTTCTTTCCCTTCTTTTGTGCTTTTAATATGCGCTCAGAACGATCTCTTGTTTCAGAGCGTGCAGAACCCAGTGGTTCTCTGATTTGCGAGCTAACAGGTGCCTGTGTGTTGTTTTAAGGCTGAACACAGGACAATGACGGCCTTTATCCTGGCTGTGATCGTCAACAACTACAACACAGGCCAGGTGAGTCCCAGCAGTTCCCCCTTCCCTTCTCCCTGCCAGCCCATCCTGTGCCTTCTCCTGGCGCGTGCCCGGCTGGCGCTGGAGCGCAGCCCGGAGCCGGCAGGTTGGGAGGGGAAGGTTGCTTTATGGTGTTTCCTTGGGGATTGAAAGGAACAGTGGTCCGGGAGGGGTGACAAACACATCATGTCCTGCTGGAAGGGGAGGTTGGAGATGTGTATCAGGCAGGAGCTGCCCCTGTGGGCGCCTCTCTGACACGGCAAAAGAAATAGCGCCTGGTTCTTGTCAAGTGGAAACTTGATGGCCGTGATAAAGGTTCGGGAAGGGTATAAAGCAGGCAAACAGAATGAGCCATAAACCTTGGGGCTCTGCCAGCTGCAAGGAGTATTTCCAGTGAAGAAAAAACAGGCTTTCTGCACTACAGAAAGCATCTCTAATGCTGAGCTGTGTGACTAGCTCTAACAGCAGATCGTTCATGCTGCTTTCAAATGGTGTTTTGCAACAGAGCAGCTACATAACTGCAGAGTAATTACTTTCTTTTGCTTTCCTGTCTATTTCAAAAATAATCCCTTTTTTCTTTTCTGATGAGGCGGGAAGTTGTTATCCAGGATGAATTGCCCTGACTTGTGTTTCAGGAAGCCTGCCTTCAAGGAAACCTCATCGCTATCTGCCTGGAGCAGCTCAACGACCCGCACCCGCTGCTGCGCCAGTGGGTGGCCATTTGTCTGGGCCGCATTTGGCAGAACTTCGACTCGGCCAGGTGGTGCGGGGTGCGGGACAGTGCCCATGAGAAGCTCTACAGTCTCCTCTCCGATCCCATCCCAGAGGTAAAAATACACATTTCTGCACAAAGACCGGATGAGTTGTCCTGATGGTGAAAGAGGGGGATTTTTAGAACCAGGGCTTCCCAAATCTGTAGGATTGTTACCTGTTGCAGAAAGATCTTATCACTGTATCCTCAAGATAACACAAGTCATAGAGCCCCGTGCAAGAAGTAAGCAGAGAAATGCAGGGGGAATTTGTGCTGCCCCGACGATGGGGAAATGCCGGAGCTGGGAAATGCCATGCCCTGGTCACGGCTGCATCAGAAGCTTTGTAAAAACGCGCTCCCACAACTCGCTATATTTCAGAAAATCCTCTAACCCTTTTATCTGAATATAAAAACTCTTCTCCTCCGGGCATGTGTGAAAATACATCTTTAATTGAATGTGTTTCACCTGTGTGACAATTTCTCGGAGAAAGAGAAGAGATCCTTGTGCAGAGCAGGGCTGTGACTGACAGCCCCTGTCAGGCTCTGCTGAAATTACATTGCATTAGGGAGAAGTAAGCCTGGGAATAAATGCCATTGCCCTCATGCAATGCTTAAACATTATTATTATTATTATTAATTATTATTATTATTACCTTTTACAGTGATTTAGTTTTCATGTGCTGATATCTTCTACTGCAGTTCTACTGATCCTACCGCGGGCTGTGGTTAGTGCTCTGATAACAGAGGTGCCTCCCAACAGGAGCTGCCTGTGCGCTTCCTTCTGCTAATTAACATGCCAGGCAGTGCCAGCTGCAAACGTCGCCCATGGGAAGGTCACCGCGTGCTCTGGGAGAGTGAATTCCTTTGTGCACCCATTAGTACCTGATACTTGGTGCTCTTCTGAGGCTGCTTTTGTCCTTGCTCTCTGTGGGCTCCCGTTGAGTCCCCACTATTTACCTGGCACAGCCCAAGTTTCCAGAGCTGCCGGCGGTGGGGATGAGGGATAAGACAGTCCCGCACGGGAGGCAGAGGGAAGCCCTGAGCAGTGTGTGTCTCCGCCAGGTTCGCTGCGCCGCAGTCTTCGCGCTGGGGACGTTCGTGGGCAACTCCGCCGAGCGCACGGACCACTCGACCACCATCGACCACAACGTGGCCATGATGCTGGCGCAGCTCATCAACGACGGCAGCCCCATGGTCAGGAAGGTGCGGGAGGCTCCGCGTGTCCCTGGCTGCCCTCGCTGGGGACATCGGGGATTTTTTCCTCCAAGGCCTTTGGTCCTAAAGGAGGAGGTGGTACCGTGTGAGGGACACAGACTAAAAGGACCACACATTTTTAAACTGAAATTATTTGGGACCTATTAGCCTTTATGATTTTAAACTCAACATAATACACTATTCAGCTCCGTTGATTTGATATGGGCCTTGCTAAAACAGCCTGTTCTTTTGGATGATTAGCGATGTGATATCACCTCTCTGTCTTTCAGTGTTATTTATATGAATTTCTGTGGCAGTAATCATCATAAAAAATGAGCTGTTCAGCTATAAAGAGAATCTTAGAAATGCAGAGGAACAAAGTAATCCTTCTTGCCTCTAATAGAAGGTATCCGGCTAGAAGTTACACCCTCTGCCCTAATCCTTTCAAGTGAGAGCAGGTCGCACCCTCTGCCATGCGGCGTTTTCTGCCAAACAAGGCAGTTGCTGTAGAATTTCTCAAATAAGAAATGAGCAGGTTGGAACTGCTCCATTTAAACCGTTTCCCTTGTAAATCCCATCGGACAAGCACCTCACCTCTTTCTCCTGCCCTTTCCCTAGGAGCTGGTGGTGGCTTTGAGTCATCTGGTGGTTCAGTACGAGAGCAACTTCTGCACCGTTGCCTTGCAGTTCATGGAGGAAGAGAAGAATTACCCGCTCCCTTCCCCTGCCACCACAGGTTCGTCTCTGCCTTGTTTCCTTGGGGAGGGAACTTAGAGCCTGATAATCCTGGAGAGCTTCAGTGAAGAAGTTTACCCAACACAATGAAGTTTTTCCTGGTAGTGACTTGTCAGCCAACACCATTGCTGCAAGTTTAGTGAAATGGTGTGTAGCTGTGATGGCTGTTTAGCACTGCAGTGTATTTTGCTGCAAAAATATATCCCGAGATGAGCTCTAAGAGGCAGGTGTAGAGCTGTACAGCCTGGTGCAGAGACTGACACCCTGCCAAGCTCGGAAGAGGTTCCCTTCACATCGAGATTGCAGTATGTTTGTCCGGGTGGTAAGGAAGGTCCACAGGCTTCCCAGACAGCACATTTTTTTCTGAAGTTTCATCAGCGTCTTTAACATCTGAAACTGCAGCAGTTTGTGGCCTAATGAGGCTGGCAAGCCCTGCCGTGGGGCAGTAAACCCTGCTCTTTGCTACTGTAAAGCACCAGGCGAGAAAAGGTGAAGATCCTTCTGCTCTGTGCCTGCCTTCCCGTCCGTTCGTGTGTCGCTTTCTGTGGGGGATTTATTGTTCACCTCACATTCCCTTCAGACACTAAGCACACTGGAAATCATCAAGGATAATGAGGCTTTTGCAACAGAATCTTGGAGGCAAGAGCATGCATTATCTCTGCAATAAGCAATTTAATCTCTTCATTGTCTGAATAAATGAATCATATTAGAAAATAAGCTTCCCCGCATTTGTCTTTTTTGCTGCAGAAAATGCTCATTACTTGCAGTTTATATAGTGCTTTTCATTATTCAAAAGTGTCCCGAAGTAATTTATAAATAGGATGCACTGGAAGCGCTGCTCCCACCACCATCGTGCAGCCACCTCTGCAGAGGAGCAAAATAGCTGTTCTGCAGCCGTGTGCTGTGGGCGCGTTCGGGAATGAAAATGAAGAATAGGTTGTCTGGAGGAGATTATAGGTATCCAGGTTGTGAGGAAAATATGACTCGAAACCAAGCCCGAAATTTGACTGAGAAGCAAGTATTTTATTAATTCTTCATGATGAAAAAATCATCAGATTTTTAATGAGCAGAAGCAGACGGAAGCCTGCGCTTAAATGCCATCTACTAAAAGGCATCTGCTCTAGCAGTGTGTCCTAGCACAGTATCTGGGCAGTGTCCCAGCAGCAACCTGCGAAGAACGAGTCATCCTGTCCCTGCCGGTAGTCTGCAGGCGCTGGCAAGGCTCCGTTCTCCTGCTTCCACTGGAGGTAACAAATCACATCCGAAACAGCAAGGAAGCGCAGTCCTTGTTGATAATGTGCACAGAGGATCCTTCGTTGTTCCTCATCCTGTTGTAGGATAACAGACAATGACTGAATTCCGTTCATATTGGTAATAATTACCTTGGCTGACTCCCCTTACTTATATCTATAATTGCTAAACTTTCTCTCCACAGAGGGTGGGAGTTTGACGCCAGTGCGAGATGGTCCCTGCACCCCAAGGCTGCGCTCGGTGAGCTCTTACGGGAACATCCGAGCAGTCACCACGGCCAGGAACCTGAACAAGTCCCTGCAGAACCTCAGCCTCAATGAAGAATGTAAGAGACACCTAAATTCTTTAATGTTTCTTTACCCCTTCTTCTCCTCCTCTTTTGCAAGTTAGGAAACACGATCTGCAAAAAAACAAGATGCAAAACTAACAATTTACCCCAGATTATCCAGCTGCTAGCTCCAAGCAGTTGGATGAGAAGCCTCATTCTTAATTAGTTTCAATTTTCTGGTCATTAGTATTGATTTTATAAGTGTTTGTAGGCCAAGGAAGGCTCATTCTACTTGCTGACTTGTATGGATTTTTAACTCTCTGAATCATTGTTGATGCTTTGACGCTAAATCTGTATTTAAACACTTGGTGTTTTAAAGGTGACATTGTGGATTTGTCTACACCTTCTCTGGGTGTTGGAGGATTCTTTGAAGTTGTTCTCTCGCCAGGGCTTGTTTCAGCACCTGCTTTCTTTCCTTTTGGCAGCTGGAAGTTCTGTTGCGTTTTCTCCTGGGAATCTCAGCACCAGCAGCAGTGCCAGCAGCACCTTGGGCAGCCCCGAGAACGAGGAGTATATCCTGTCGTTCGAGACTATCGACAAGATGAGACGAGTCAGCTCCTACTCTTCTCTGAATTCCCTGATAGGTGAGGAGAGGTTCTCTTGCCCCTCCTTTGTTTCCTCCTTTCTTTGCATGCTCCTTGCACTAGCTTTTGTGGAAGCACCGATTTGTAGCTCCTGCTAGATCTTACTCCAACAAAAGTCCCTGCAATAGTAGAAACGCAGCTCTGGAGGCAGGAAGGAGAGTGGGAAATTTAATTTTCAAGCCTCGCTTGTGGAGAGGCTGGAAGTGAGCGAGCGGCCGGGTTTCAGCCATCTGCTTTGCCAGCACAGACTGCAGCCCTGCTAGAGCTTTGGGTGCAGAAATGCATGTGCAGGGATGTTGCATGTGCGGGGATGTTGCATGTGCAGGAATGTTGCATGCACTGCATCTTCGCTGGCCAGGGACGTGAACGAGGGCTCCGTGTGCCACGGCAGAGCAGAGCAGCGGGGCTCCCTGGCTNTACTCCAACAAAAGTCCCTACAATAGTAGAAACGCAGCTCTGGAGGCAGGAAGGAGAGTGGGAAATTTAATTTTCAAGCCTCACTTGTGGAGAGGCTGGAAGTGAGCGAGCGGCCGGGTTTCAGCCATCTGCTTTGCCAGCACAGACTGCAGCCCTGCTAGAGCTTTGGGTGCAGAAATGCATGTGCAGGGATGTTGCGTGTGCAGGAATGTTGCATCTTCGCTGGCCAGGGACACGAACGAGGGCTCCGTGTCCCACGGCAGAGCAGAGCAGCGGGGTTCCCTGGCTCCCTGGCCTGCCCCGTTGTGCCTCCTGCGGGCTGCAGTGCTGCCCAGCACAGACCTCTCCTGGCTCCCTCCTACGAGGCAGCCCTGCCAAGCTGGTTTCCGATGCAGGTCTGTGTGTGAACTGTTAGAATGAGACTTAGAAAAGAAGAAATCTCAGGCTGGGTCTTAAGCGCAAACGCACGGGGTATTTCACAGAAATCTACCTCTAGGCAAAACATTCCATGGCCGATCCTGCTGCTTCCAATCCTTCCCCCGTTATTTCCTCACGGATAACTTGTAACATCAATTCAGCTTTTTAGCACCACTCGAGTCGTTTCCTATCCTGGCGTCTGGCTCTCTGGCAGACGCACAGAACACTGCGGAGCGAAGGGCTAGAGCACAGAGGAAGGGAAATTTGAGTTGCATTATGCAGTGCGTGGCTGATTTGCTGGTAATGGATGATTTTTGTTTCTTTTATTGAACAAAGCTGGGAAGTTTGCATGGAACTAGTTCAGCACAGTTATTTCGCCAATAACTTTGCTATCCCTACCTGATTGTCACACCAGCCTTGCTTTAAACTATCTGTAGTTTTCCAAGCTCAAATCCCTCTTGAGAGGGTAGCGGATGCAGCATGCAGGACATGGTTTTTGAAATGGTCTCATGCTCCATGGAGCAGGGCAGGAAGCATGCACCGGAGAACTGCTGGGGGGAACCTGTCGGTTTTCTTTGTAATTAATAAATGCCCATAATTTTCTAGCCCTCAAAAATAAACAAAACCCTTATAGCCCTACAGGGAGTCAAAAGGTTCTGAGATCGTACGACCAAAAAGATGCAGCTGGTATCATTATTGACTATTAACCGAGGCCAAATTCCCTGTGGAAGTTTTAAATCAAGTAGTCATTAGAAACTTAATCAATTCATTCGGTTTTGATGGTAGATAATGAAATCAGATTTTCTAAAGCATGAGAGGCGTTTTTGGAAATTTCTCTCCCTCTGTTAAACTGGAACTTTTGTTTTCCACCCTCTCCCCTGTGCAAACTGATACGCGCTCGATGGTTTGTGTGTGTCTCTCAGGAGCTTTGCAGCACAGTTGAGAAAGAGTCTAGAGATCAGGCCGAGATGACTGACGGGAACTTAGGAAAACAAAAAGAGCAGTTCTCCGAAGCCTCCCTCATTCCTATTCAATTGGAAGAGCTCATATCCAGCTGGAAACGGCGGAGCTTATAGAAGTGTTTAAAATTCATAACTCACACAGAATCCCATTACCTTCAGCATTTGCCTGCTTAAAGCCAGGGCTTTTTTTTTTTTGTTTCTACTGGAGAATCACAGTCTTCCAACCTGCTCTCGGCTGGTCCCAGAGGGAAGAGTTTGCAAAATCCCATCAGCTCCTGCCACCCTTTGGTTGCTCGGCGGCTGCTGCTGCTGGGGACAGGGACGCGGCTCTGCAGTGCCGCCCGTGCCAGGTTTTTGAGGCACAGGGAGCAGTGACAGGGCTGCGCTGAGGACACGGGCGGGCTCGAGGCAAAGCAGATCTCGTCTGCAGTGCTGAAAGCAGGAGCTGTTGAGTGCGGTTTAAAGCTGCGTTCGCCTCCCGTCGCAGGGGGATCCCTTCCCTGCTGCAGGTTTGGGAGCCTTGTGCCAGGGGGAGAGTCCGGGCTGGGCTGGCCCCTTCTGGCCTCGCTCATAGGGTCCCTTTTGAACCTTAGAGAAAATCCTTCACTCCCTCTTCTCCCCTTTGCAAGGAGCTTCCTAGTTAGCTAAATGTCCCTGCATGGGGCCCCCCAAAAACAACGTGCGGCCGAGGGGGCTGCTCCTCGTGCCGCATCCCGGCGCCAGGTTCCCGTCTGGCCTCTGCATTTCCAGGCTGGTCCGTCAGCAAAGACCTCGCTCTGTGTGGCAGGGGGAGCCTGGGCTCTTTCCATACTGCTAGTCATTAATCTTAGTGTTCCCAGTGTTTTTTTTTTT
>VWPW01009390.1:15599-29995 GCA_013389825.1 Crypturellus undulatus | reverse complement strand
CTGCGGAGGTGGCGGCGGCGGGAGGGGACGCGGGACCGGGCGGGCGGCTGTCCCGGGGTGCGGGACGGAGCGGGGCGCCCGCCGTGCCGCGGAGCTGCTCGCGCCGCTCGGTAACGGGCGAGACGCGGCGCTTTGCGCGGGGTTAGCGAGCTCGCTTCAAGCTCCTTCGCGAGTATGTAGGCAAAAGAAAAAAAAGCACATTTTTTTTTTCAGGCAGAAAATCTCAATCTTCGGGTGAATCTTGCAACGTGAATTGCAACAGAACCTAACGAGACCGGGCTTGTGGTGCTGCTTGGCACGCGTGGGAAATATTGTCCCCCCCCCCTTTTTTTTTCCTTCCTCTGCACAAAAATAAATAAATAAATAAAAGATAGAGGCTTTGCTGTGCGCGAAGAGGCAGGAGAGGGCAGGCAGGGCGGGTAAACCCTGCTGCTCTGCTGCGGCCGCTGTATCTGCGCTGCGGCGGCTCCCCTGCCCGCCGGCGGTTGCTGCCGTCACGGGTGGCTACGCGGGAGCCCGCGGAGGAGCAGCGCTGGGCCCTGTGCCCCTGCCCCGGGGGCAGGGTGGCACCTCCACCTGTGCCCCTGCCCCGGGGGCAGGGTGGCACCTCCGCGTGGCTGCGGATGAGCCGGTTCCACGGCCCGCGTGCGGAAGGAGCGGGTCCGTGGGACATCGTGGGGCGCAAACCGACCGCAGCCGCTTCAGCGCGACTGCCGCCCGGAGAGGAAGGGCGCGCATGAGAAGAGGTTACCTCGCTACCACAACCTGCTGCTGTTTCTTGTGACCCTCTCCCACCAACGCTCTAAGAGGATTAGTGTTGTTACTGACACTTCCCTCAAGGGTAATCGTGTAGCAGACCCCCGTTCCCCGGGCTGTTCCCCTCGCATGGACAGTTTCCGGGGAATAATGGGAACCTGAAGGCTGTGCAAATTGATCACCCCCCTGGTGGGAGCTACAAAGCGGCGGCCAAAGGCTTAGGAACAAGCAGCTCCCGGGCCGCCACCACTCCTAATCCTGCTGATCCTTCCGCTTCCGAAGCAAGCTGTCCTGCCAGGGCCGACCCGCTCCCTAGGGTTTAATCAGAGGGAAAGGCTGGAGGCTGCCTGAGCGCGGAGCTCCCGGAGGGCTGGTGCCCATCTCCATGGCAGGAGGTGGCAGCCTCCTCCAGGAGAGCTGCGGGATTGGGGTGTCAGTTTGGAAAGACTTCACGTGTCCAAAATTCTAAGTAATGCTTAATTAGATAAAACACATTGAATAAAACCCTAGGAAAACTTTCTTGGGAAACTTCCTTGGGATGCCCTAAATCCCAGGTGGGTTATTTCGGCCCTCCACCAAATGAGGAATGGCGAGACGGCGTCCTTACGATGCAGAGGTCTGCCACAGGCAAACAGCTTTAGAAACACAAGATTATAGACTTTGCCCCCTGTTTGTTTCGGATCCTTAGGTAAAAAAATACACAAACTCATTTTTTGTAATTAATCTGACTTCAGTGGATTATCGCTACTCATTAAAAACAGCGTGTGTCTTTGGGGGAAAAACGCTTCCAAATTTGAAATGTAAAGAGAAATGCTTAAGAGAGGCTGGGCAGCAGCAGCCGCTTCCTCATTTTAAGGGAGGAAAAGAAGAAAGAAAGAAGGTAAAGAAGAGGAAAAGGTAGCAGGCAACTGCTAGATCTCCAGGGCACCACCACGTCTGCCCTCCAGGGGATCCCTGGAAAACACTTTCCGTGGCAATATGCTACTCATTTCCCATAGTCCAAGAAGTGAAGGGATGGAGAAGCAAGTGAAAGAAGGTGAAATCACAGGGGCAAAGTCTCTGCAGTGACTCAGGGGGCCATGAGCGCCGGCTCGGCGGTTTCTCCCCAGTGCGCTCCCAGCTTTCCGCAGAGCAGGAATGACACTGCAGCTGCTCGTAACCCAACTCGTGCCGCAGGCTTGTGCTCGGGGCAGCGTGCCAAGCTCTTGGCTTTCCGCAGAGCAGGAATGACACTGACTGCAGCTGCTCGTAACCCTCCTCGTGCCGCAGGCTTGTGCCCGGGGCAGCGTGCCGAGCTCTTGGATATATTGTACTTATAATGTAAAAAATACTCTAAGTATTATTTCATAATTAAATATTATTCCTGATCTAGGGCAGGAGATGGTCTTGCAGTGAGCTGAAATAGAGACCTCCCAAAGTCCCTTCCCACTGCTGCTGTGATGCCATAGGCACCACTTCCAGGGAAATTAAAGTTTAAAAACCAAACCTCCGCCCAAATTCCCCCATAGCTTCAGGGGAAACACAAGGCCTCTCATAAAACAGGCTCTTAAGTTTCTCTTACCAACCTGGTGTATTCAAAGAAGTCTCTAGGACACCAAGTTATCTACACGGGGACACTCTGGACAGGCACCTGCTTTATTGCAGTAAAATATTGTTTAGGAGAAATCAGGACGTGAGGGGAGCCGCTGATGTTCCGGTGCTCATTTTGATGGCACGTTTTTGGCAATCTGAAAGCTTAACGTATATTACTTTGAGGCTTCCAGTAAACCATCCAAGTCACGTCAAACACAGCCACATATCAAAGCACGAGCTATGGCCAAGTTCCTCATCCCTTCTGCGGCAGCCACAGAAGGTGTCACCATCAGAAAAGGCTTCTCGTGCCTCCGCTAAAGGAAGGGAAGACAACCAGGAAAAGCAGATTTGCTGGATGAGCTGCAGGGGAGACAGGTGGCCCCGAGCAGCCAGTGAGCTCAATGGGAGGTCCTTAGAATTGTATCAGCTCCAGTCAAATTTTAGGGTAACTTGCAGCTAGGAAAGACTCCAGTTCCATTAATGATGGCTGCTCTCTTTCTAACATTTAATGTAGTACAAATCATAAGGAGCACGATTTCCTTCTCTCCTGATTCAGAAGGAGATGGCAGGAATTAAATTACAGCCGAAGGCTCTCAAGGCAGGTAAAGCAAGAGTTTGCTCCGGAGAGGGATCCGGATCCCGCAACAGCCGCCCAAGTTAGAGGCTGCAATAAATTTTGCCCATCCTGGATAAAAAAAGTAGATGGAGAGAGCATCATGACAGAGCATCCAGATTCCAAGTCAACAGGTAAACGCGCTCCCGGGGAATCTGTGAGTGCCTTAAGTGCCTCTGGACGGAGGGCCAACCCAGAGCAGCGGCGTGCAGCCCGGCAGAGGGATGTTCCATGTCAATTTGGTGAGAACAATTCATATTTGATGTGTGCATGAATACCCATGGGATTTAGGTGGAATGTACAAACCACGTAGAAAGGGAAGTCTCATCACCCTAGAAGTAATTTGGGACTGTTAGAGGAAAGCTCAGGGTCTCGAATCAGTAAGGCTGCGTTAGCATAACAGAGTCAATTGCAGTAGAGCAGAAGTTGTGATTAAGGGACGTTTTTCTCCACTGAAGACCCGTTAACCATTATGTGAAAAAACACCAGGGAGCCAAACGCTGCCTCTGGATTGCTGCACATGTTTTCCTCCCACTGAGTCACTGCGAGGTGGCTTTGCCTCCTGCAGGACTGTCCCTTGGCTGTGTATCTTCAGGCTGGCACTAATGCAACTGCTCTCCCCATGGAGTTTCTCCCATCCCACCGCAAAAACGCCATGAGCTCAGATGGGCAGCAGGTTCTGGCAGAGGAGCTGTTGCCACCAAGCTTGTGGGTAACCTTCAGGAAATTGCTTTGCATAGGTTCCTTTTTCCTCCTTCTGGAAGAGAGCTGCATATAGGTAAGATGGCCATTTCTATGGAGAACAGGGAATGAACTGGTGCAATTTTGTTAACTCCGAACAACTTCTTTTTGTTTCGAGAAATATCTCCCTTTTTGCTTGCCAGCCCAAGGTAATTAAAAGGGATAATTTGTCTTCCCTGGATGACACAGGCGGGCTGGTTTGCATGGGAATGGCCACACAGTCAGACATGAACTCCTGCAGTATCCTGCAAGGAATCCAAGAGGGCTGCAGTGAGACTGTGCTGGTGTCGTCCTCAATGCCCCGGCGCCTCCGTGCGTCTCAGGTTCTCGTCATGCTTAATAGCCCATGACTATTTGCAACTAAAAATAACATGCTCCAAGGTGCTGGAGGAATCAGCTGGCTTTGCTGAGCCAAGAAGGAGCGCTGACTTTCTGTGTCAGCTCAGAGTTATCCTCCGTAATGGATTAGCCCAGGTCAGGCCACACGAACCTCAATGGGCTCCGGATTCTGCCTGCCTGGCTCACGCCATCTTCAGGGACCAAACGCCGAGATATGTTTGCAAGGGAAGCGCTAATGGCGGAATGATTCAGAGGGGAAAACAAAGTAAAACCTGCGGACACCGCACGGTTACCCAAAGGACGTTTCAAACCCTGTTTTTATAGCCTGAGCGTGATGTTGTTTAATTTTGCATTGCAGAGGTTTAAAGGTTCTTCCTGAGTTAGTGGGTGATGACGGTGAGGCCAAAGTCAGTATTTCAGCTGAGCCGCTCTGGTCACTGTTTGCGGCGTGAAGAGGTGACTGTGCAGCAGGACCTTCTTCGACCTCTACATTTAGGTGGAATTTCTCAGGCCAGAACCACAGGAAAGCAACCTTGTCTGTGTAGAAGGGAACATCTTATGGTTAGCAACGAAACCACATTTTTTTAAAAAATTCAACTTTATTCCAGCCTCATGCCATCCCCAAAATATAATCCCTCTCTAAATGAAAGGTTTGCAATGAAATGTCACATTTATCTTGATTCGGATGATGATACTTATGCCCTTACATAGGACTTTTGCATTTAATCAGTTCACAATTAGATTTATTCTATTGTCACAGATTGTGTGTCTGCTGAAGTACAGCCTGTTGTACCCTAAAGTGAATGCGTGTAGCATCACATTATATATATTATATCTATAGATTCATAGAATTCATAGAATGCTTGTGGGAGCCTTGGCGGTATTGCATGATTATGAAGGGCCGAAATAATGTTGCTAGGGAGCAATGTGATAAGGAAAGAAGAGCTTGTTAACCTTGTTAGCCTTGTTAGTAGTAAGCAGGAAACCTGCCGATGGGAAAGCCATAAAGAAGGATCAACAATGAATGCCAGAGAAGGGAAGCAAGCACAGCTGCATGATAAGAGGCACACAAGGCAAGAGCCAATCATAAGTTGAAAGCATCCGCGTGCTCACCGCATGGACGAACTAATTAACCAATGATTAATTGCACGGACAGAGAATGCGCTCGTGCCGCTTCACATTTACTCTATAAATATAACTGCCTTCTGATATTAAAGTGAATAGCATCTACTTCATATTGTGTGCAGTGAAGTGTCGTGCTTTCCGTCTTGCGGTGGTGGTCCTCGGCAAATGCTTAATGTTGGAAGGGACCTCTAGAGATCATCTAGTCCAACCCGCCCTGCACACGCAGGGCCACCTAGAGCACGTGGCACAGGGCTGCATCCAAGCGGGTCTTGAAGATCTCCAGAAAAGGAGACTCCACAACCTCTCTGGGCAACCTGTTCCAGTGCTCTGTCACCCTCACTGTCAAGAAATTTTTCCTTAAGTTCCTGGGGAACTTTTGATGCTTCAGTTTGTGGCCGTTTCCTCTAGTTCTGTCGGTGGCCACCAGTGAAGAGGCCAGCCCCATCCTCCTCACTACCTCCCTTGAGGTACTTATAGACACTGAGCAGGTCCCCTCTCAGCCTTCTCTTCTCCAGGCTGAACAGGCCGAGCTCCCTCAGCCTCTCCTCATAGGGCAGATGTTCCAGGCCCTGATCATCCTCGTGGCCCTGCACTGGACTCTCTCCAGCAGCTCCACATCCCTCTGATACTGGGGGGCCCAGAACTGGACACAGTTCTCCAGATGTGGCCTCACCAGAGCTGAATAGAGGGGCAGGATCCCCTTCCTCGACCTGCTGGAGACACTCCTCCTAATGCACCCCAGGATGCCATTGGCCTTCTTGGCCACGAGGGCACACTGCTGCCTCATGGTCAACCTGTCGTCCACCATGACGCCAAGGTCCTTCTCGGCAGAGCTGCCCTCCAGAAGGTCCATCTCCATTCTGTACTGGTGTCTAGAGTTATTCCTCCCCAGGTGCAGGACCTTGCACTTGGCCTTGTTGAATTTCATGAGGTTTCTCCCTACCCAGTTGTCCAGTCTGTCCAGATCCCTCTGGGTGGCAGCACAGCCCTCTGGGGTGTCAGCTACTGCTCCTGGTTTGGTATCATCGGCAAACATGCTGAGGGAACACTCTGTGCCTTCATCCAGGTCCTGGACCTGGATGGACAGGATCGGACCGAGGACTGACCCCTGGGGGACACCGCTCAACACAGGCCTCCAACTAGACTGCACCGCTGATCACCACCCTCTGAGCTCTGCCATCCTGCCAATTCCCAATCCACCTCACCATCCACTCATCCATCCCACACCTCCGGAGCTTGTCCAGGAGGATGTTGTGAGGGACGGTGTCAAAAGCCTTGGTGAAGTTGACACAGATGACATCTGCTGCTCTCCCCTCATCTATCCAGATAGTCATTCCATCATAGAAGTATATATATATTACATTATATTGAAATGACCTGCCAAACAGTGGGTTTCAGTATGAATATTAACCTCTAAAGCTTTGTACAAGTCACGTAATGGCTCTGATCTGGCCAGATTTCAACAGCTCTGCTTTTGTAGCCATATCTAAAGATGTGCAGCCAGCTGCCTTAGTGAAAGGGGATGACAAATATTTAAGCAAAGTAAATTATTATCCTGGCATTTTCAATAAAAGGTTTTGCAAACTCAATATGCAACCATGCGCTGTTGACACATTGAATTTGACTACGGGAAATCTGCCACACAGAAGAGATTTTCTGCTAACGCGAGCGAGTGTATCAAAGACACATTTAGTCAGTCGATGTGAGCAAAGCCAGAAGAAAGAAGAGCCATTCCATTGTTCACCAAATCCCACCGTAAAAGCAATGATTCTACCTGTGTAGCAATCAAAGGAAAACGGGACTCTATTATTTGTAAAGCTCTAAAGCCTGACTTTGGACAGAGCAGCAAGAGTTCACTGGCCTTGAAAATACGACACAGACTTTTGAAAAAAACATATAGACCATTGAGAAAAAGATGAAGAATAATGTTCAAGTTTGAGTGGGTTATGACGCAGCCAGCCACCATCCAAAGCGTCATTTCTCTCATAAAAGCATGCACAGAGACCCATTACTCCACGCACATTACAAATAATAAAAACCTTCCTGGGCTATTATTCTTTCCTTCCGAGCAGTTGGAGCCATTTGAGTAATACCTTCCCCTGGCTGGCTTCAAAAGAAGTTTTCTTATATTTATCTTACAGTTTATTATATTTATCTTATAGTTTATTATGTTTTTCTTATATTTATCTTGAAATAAGGGAAAATTTTAAGACTAACGGATTACTCCTTCCACTGGCTCTTCTGCCCATTCCAAAATAGGGTGCTCTGAAGAGCAAAGACTTGCAAAATTTGTTAGATGATTAAACTTTTTAATGAAGAATATCATGATACCACAGCAGCACTGGAAGAAGAAGCCATCAGCAGGTGTCCAGCCCATCTGCTTTGGCTCTGACCTCTCCCTAGCCCTCTTCCCGGTACCTCTAGGATATAATCAGTATCCGTATCTAAAGCCAGGAGTGAAGCGGGAAGCACCCGGATGGGGGCTGCAGAGAGGTGGGATGTTCCTGTGGGAGCTGCTCCGGCTGGGGCAGGATTCAGCGGTTAGAAAATAGCCCAGAAAATGCTTGCAATGAGGACAACAACTGAAAGCCAGTTTCTTGGAAGCTACTCTACAAGCAGATGGGACCTTGAAGAGAGGTAAAATACTCTGAGCATTTTCCAGATTAATTCTCCCTTTTTTTTTATCCTTTCTGAGTGGATTCTTTCTAAATATACTTTTAGAGACTTTTGTATTTCTTACCCATCCAGCACAGGGCTCAAAAAGCAGCCTTTTAACAGGGAAGTTCAGCCCTATTTCTCTACCCGCATCTCTCAGCCCATGCCCTGGGCATAGTTTTTGTGCAGGGTAGCAGTTTCCAGTGCTGTGTAATGACTAGTGACCAAGTCCTGCTTAACGAGGGGTAAATCCAGCCTTCGCCTGCTTTTTTTTTTTTTGCTATGTACAGACCACAAGCATCACTGAGGTGAGCGAATCGCACAAAAGGCTTTAATTTGTCACAGTGAGTTTCAATGGGGAGGTTAAGGCTCTCCCAGCCGCAGGCCCAGGCTCGGCTAGCTGAATGCGACTGCTCATTCGCCCTTTTGTGCTGCAGCTGCTAACCAGGGTGAAAAGAGACCCGGTGACCGGTGTGCTGGCGCGTTCCCGTTACGGAGAGCTCAGGTCCGGAACGCGGCTGGGCTCAGCTGAGCGCCGTGCAGAGCTACAGGGCACAGCACCAGCTCTCCTATGCGGGGAAAGCCTGCCTTCGGATGGGGCAAAACATAGCCAAAAAATAATAACAAAAAATGCGTAGGGATTATGTGATTAGTTTGCAAGCCCTGCTTAGCTGGAAACATCCAAAGAGCCAAATAGGCAGGGACTAAACCCAAACAAACCGCAGGCTTGGAAAACGGGTTTATTATCTGCACAGGCGGGTTTAACAACAGGATCTTGTTCACATTTTCAGGAAAGATCAGAGCTTGGTTTGAACGTGGACTGCACCAGAGGAGAGGCGTATTGGCTTATTTTGGTGCAGATTATTGGGGTACAGCCCCCGGCACAAGAGAAACACCCACGAACTGCAGCAAGTCCAGGGCAGGAGCTACATGATGTGGGCTGGCTAAATTACTCCAGATTAGAAGGAACTTTTGAGCAGTATTTAAAGTCCCCGCAAACACATCGGAGGCGTCGGGGAATGTCCATAAACAGCCTTTTACATCCACTGGCAAACAAGAGTTAATGTGGCAAACATTTTCCTTATGGCAAAGAAAGTGTTTGGCTCTTCTGCAAGGAAAGAGAGTTTATCGGAAGTGCTGGAAAACACAGGGCTCAGGGAACTCAGAAGCACTGTCGTAGGGAGAGGTTTGTTGAAAATGCAGTCGAACCACGTTTTATTCACCGAGTCTACTAAAAAGTTGGGTTGATCGTGGAGAAAATCTGCTTTCGGGAGACTGTGCTAGTTTTGGGAAGTGGCTCAGCAGCCCTGCCTGCACCTCTGCTAAATAACCGGGCAAACTGCCCCGTCTCCTGTCCTTTGTACTGGAGGATTTAACCAGATCAGGCTTTGAATGCCAGGGAATACAGCTGAGTTTGTTTCCCGCTGACTCCTGACACTGATTTTTCTAAAGCTCTTCCTTTCTGTCACTCCCTTCATAAAGTGCTGACTGACACTCGTCAGAGGAGGTCCCGTTATCTGCATTGCCAGGATAAAATCCGGGCCAGTTTGGACCAGAAGCTTGTCTATAAAAGTGCACTATGGGCTCAAAACACACACGTTTCCTCTCTGGTAGGAAGCAGACTAGGAACAGAGGACAGGGGACTGAAGGGACTCACTGAGCTCAGTGCATGCTGTTCCGAGCAAGAAAATCATCTCAATTCCTGTAGCAGAGTTTGCTAAGTTTACCCTGAGGTTAGCTAGGTTATTTACACTCCCTCCTAGACGGCTGTTCCCAAAGCCGCCGTTTCCAGATTAGAAACCTCCTGGCCCCAGGATCACATTTACTCATGTCCTCTGCAAGATCCGTGTGCCACAACCAGGACACACCTCTCTCCTTTTTGAGCTGCTGAGTTTATCGCAGAAATTCTTGTCACTAGCTTACATGAATAGTCTTTCACTGTTAAACTTCAGCCTCAAGGGTTTCTGGATTTATCTGCGCATTTTCCAAACTCTAATGCCTTTTATGAGCTGCATGTGTGTTTGATGGATGGGATCCTGCTGCTCGAGATCTGAAAGGACTTGACGTATTCTGTAAAGACCAGCCACATAATTACGAGGTTGTGGTGCTGATATAGTTGCCTCCCCAGGTTGAAACCACAATGCAAGAACAGAAACCAGAAACAAGACCAGAAACCACGCAGGATCCCGGAGGTCTCTGTATCTTCTGGGAGAGTAAGCCATATGGCTGCATTACCACCATGTGGCCACGCTGAGCAAGATGCTTCAAGACACACGGCCAAAGGGAGACACCTGAGCCTGACCCCAGGCACTTGGAGTGTCAACGAGCTTTGTGCTACCCCTATGCAATCAGAGAGGGCAGGTGCTCCTGTTACCGGGTTCTGCAAGAGCAGAACAGCAAGAGGTCACAAGAACAGAGAGACTTGGGCAAACGTAGGGAGAAGGAGCCCCACATAAGCATAGGGAAGGTCAAGGATGGTGTTTCCCATCCACAAGCAGATGGTGGCTCCACCCTAACTAGAGGCCATTCGGGTGAGCCAGGCAGATGCAGACACAGCCTCGGGGAGCCCTGGGGAAACACCACTCCCAACGTCGAGATCGTGCTGCAAGCAGCAATACAACAGCCACCCCTGGCAGCTGGAGCGAGGGACCCAGCACACCCAGCCCGGTCACCCATCCCCATCCCTCTGAGAGCTCATGACAAACGCCCAATGCTCCTCTAAAGGCCAAGAGCCAGAACAGTGCCACAGCTCACACAAATCTCCATAGATTCAGAGGGAACCTTGCAAGCTTGCTCTGCTGAAGCTTATGAAGCCCTTGTTTTGAAGATGACACCTGCTGGTGCCAGCACGTCCTCATCTCACTGCTCCTGTCCATCGTCCCCATTACCTGGGGACTGCAGAGCTCAGAGCTGACAACTGCTCCCTTCTCCTAAAACTACACTCAGCCACCTGGCAAATGGGAATAGTTGGCAGTCAGGTGGAATAAACCCTGGCTTGGGAATCCGCTCCTCTAAAATAACGAAAATGAAAGGATGGGTTGCCCAGCAAAGAAAACAGAACATGGCATCAGAGGCCAGTATCTTTTTTTCCACTCTGGACTGTGTAATTAATGTTGTAGGTTTAAAAACACTTTAAGGAGAACCAAAATGCAGAACGATTCTTCAACGGCTTCTTCTACAGCAGCGAATTCTGTCTTATTTGGTGGGACTGCTCAGAGTGGCAATGGAACTGGTTTCTTCGCTTCTGAGAAGACTTAAAATGGGACCATTTTAAAAGGGACCATTTTAAAAGATATTTTGTCTGTCCTAAAGCTGCTAAAGAAATACATTGTCGCTAATGGTAATTACAGGCCATCCAAGTGAGGAACAAGAAGCCTTTGAAAGAAAAATGTGTTTTCAGAAGACAAGAATATACTGACTTTCTAAGCTGCATTTCAGAGAGCTTGGTTTTGAATACTGATAGGCTTCTAAGGCAAATCCTAAGACAAATCCAGAGAAGAAGCAGAAATAAGGAAATGATTCTGAAGAGCCCTTATTAACCAGCCCCACAATGAACTGCAAGCCCCACCATACTTTTACCTGAAATGAAGCACCATGAGAATGCTAAAGGAGAGGAAAAAACAACCATTTGATATGGTTATAAAAGATCTGAGACAAGCACGACTGCAAATTTTTGCTTCTTGTTTCGCCATACGAGAGACAAATCATGGACCAAAAAGGGACTCAATAGTAATTTTGGATGGGGGAAAATGGCAGTTTGGTCGCTATGTAGATACCTTTTCGATAGTGCATGAGGGGCTGACCTGCCGGTGTTTTTGGGAAAGAAGATAAAGCTCCTATATTAGATAGGAGCATGAGGAGAAGCTTTGGAGGAGGAAAAAGCAGTATTTTCAGCGCCCACATTCAGGCTGTGCTTGACCAACTGGTCTACCCAAATTCCAACTCACTCGGCCTGTTTGACGCACCCCGGAGCCATCCCGCAATGATGCTGTCAGACCGGGATGAGGGCAAGGGAGCACAGTGAGAGGTAACTGCCTTCACTATGGACTCATGGCACAGAACTCCATTTCCAAAAAGAAAACTGGCACCACAAAATTTTTTTTTTATTTAATTACCTTTTAAATTCCCACGTGGCTTTTTCAACCTTCGAAAACCTAAAGCATAAAGAAGGGCAAGCTGTAGAAAAAAAAACTCTATACACAGCGCTGTGATATGCAAAACCCTGTAAAATCCAACTATAGGCTTGTTACTCTGAAGAATGAGGCAGGAGAGAGAATTTATATTTTTCCTGGTATTTTATAAAACATCCGCAATAGGTTTCAAAATAACCCCAGAGAGCACTTTCTGAGAACTGTAGATAGTTCCATGCTGAGTTTGCTACTTTACTATATGGTGGAAATGACTTGTGGTTAGACAGGTGTAATATGAACTGAACAAGATAATCTGAAAAAGGTGATGCTGTGTTTCCATTTTTCTCCCTCTGGACTTCTTTCCAAACTGACATGCACACTGCTACACTCGTCTTGAAACGCTTACTTACAAATTTGGACCATCCTTGTGAAACTGGAAAGCTCCCAGGAATAATTTTTGAGGAATCACATCAAAAAGAGCTATCACAGACAAATGACTTGTCTGTGTTGTCTTGTCTTGATGATTTTGAATTACTATTGTGTTATGTAGTAGACTATGTCTTCTTTTTTTTTTTTTAATAATAATAACTTCTGTGCCTCACCTTTGCATAAAAATTGTATTTAACCCAGGCATTTGCAATGCTCTTCCATGACCAGTGAAATGCATACGTGAGCATCGGGAGTTTGTTTATCTGCTTAACGTGCGAGCCATTGCAATGAGGCACAGCGACCATCCCACATTACTGGGGAGCTTCTCTCATGACTCACCGTCCGGTTGCTTGTCCTTTCCTCAGGTTCTGTAGTGTAAGAGAAGCAGCACACTGTAGGAGACTCAGAGGAACAGGCCACGAAGATATGGAGATGCATCGCTGGTCAAGCCTAAATCTCCAATGTGATCAACATGCCGAGGGGCTCCGCACCGCATCACAACCCACTGGCTGGACACCAAGAAGCCGTGACTTAGCCCAGGCACTTGAAGCACCTCCTTCCTCCCATTCCGTGCTTTCCCCTTTCCCCATCAGTGTTAAAGCCTTTGCCTCAAACACTCGTCCTTTGGCAGGTCATGACAGGACCGCTTTACATCATTTGTCCGTAGTGCAAGAGATGGGTCAGGGAAAGGCTTTACAACTGAATGTTGTCACCAGTTGACTCGATATAGTGTAGTTCGACTCAATATTCCATAGCTCAACTTGATATTCCACAGTTTCTCTCAGTAAACCATAGTTTGACTCAATAGATCACAGTTTGACTTGATAAAACCATAGCTTGACTTGATAATATACCATAGGTTGACTCCATAATCCATAGTTCGACTCAATATAGCATAGCTTGACTTGATATACCCTAGTCTGAGTCAATATACAATAGTTTCTTTCAATAAACCACCGTTTGACTCAAAATATACCAGCTTGACTCAAAAGAACAAGTTTGACTCGATATGCTGTAGTTTGACTTGATAATAAACCATAGTTGGACCCAATACACCTCAGTTCGACTCAATACACCACAGTTTGACTCAGTATACCCCAGTTTGACTCAATGCACCATAGTTCAACTCCGTATACTGTAGTTTGACTCGACAAGCCATAATTTGACTCGACACACCATAGTTTGTCTCGATGTGCTGCAGTGTGACTTGATATACCATGAAAACCAAGTTATCCCGAAGAAACAACGGCAGCAGGAAAGCCCAGCACAAAGCTAAGGAGGGTAGGGGCGAAGCGCCCGCGCTTTTGGCGCACAGCTCTCCACAGGACGTGCGCGGGGCCCAACCAGCGCCTGTTTTCTCTCGNTCAGTTCGACTCAATACACCACAGTTTGACTCAGTATACCCCAGTTTGACTCAATGCACTGTAGTTCAACTCCGTATACTGTAGTTTGACTCGACAAACCATAATTTGACTCAACACACCGCAGTTTGTCTCGATGTGCTGCAGTGTGACTTGATATACCATGAAAACCAAGTTATCCCGAAGAAACAACGGCAGCAGGAAAGCCCAGCACAAAGCTAAGGCGGGTAGGGGCAAAGCGCCCGCGCAACACGTGCGCGGCGCCCAACCAGCGCCTGCTTTCTCTCGGGCTACGAGTTTTTTGTTGGCCCTTTCTGAGCGCAGACCCTCTGCTTCCCGCGGGTACCCCTTGCGCGGCGACGGGGAGAGCCGCATCTCCTCGGGAGGAGGCACCTCCGCCCCGGCTCCTCAGGGACCCCCAGGCTCCTCGCGGAGCCCCCGGCTCCTCAGGGACTCCAGGTTCCTCGCGGACCACTCCCCTGTCCCCTCGGCGCTCGGCGGCCGTTAACGCCCCCCGCGGGGGCTCGGGGCGGCCGCGGGGCGGAGGCGGCTGTGGCGGCGCCGCTGCTCCGCCCCTTCCTCTCCCCGCCGCGCAGTTGCCGCCATGGCGCTGCCGGCTGCCGCGATGCTGCTGCTGCCGCTGCTGGCAGCGGCGGCGCCGGGCGCCCCCGAGGC
>VWPW01009390.1:0-15182 GCA_013389825.1 Crypturellus undulatus | reverse complement strand
CCGCGGCCTCGGCCCCGCGCTGCCCGCCCAGGGCCACGGTGAGAGCCCAGGGGCGGCCGCTGCCCCCGCTGGAGCCGGGCGGACCCCAGCGCCGAGGCGCAGCCCTCCTGCTGCCGCGCGCAGCCTCCGCCTCATCCCTCGGCTCCTCTTCTCCATCCGCCTGCTTTGCCCACCTCTTCTCATCGCATTCGCCTCCTTTTCCCTCTCTTCCTGGCCCTCTCCCCTCTTCTTCCCCATCCCCCAGCCTTGCAGTGCTTTGCTGAGCATTATTACTATTATTTTTCTTCATTCCCCCCCACCCCGCTCCTTTCAGAAGAAGACATCGAGGTGAACGACCCGTTGCTGCGGTTCTTCGAGCACTGCGAGAAGTTCGTGGCACTCGTGGAGGAGAACGACACGGCCCTGCACCAGGTGGACGCCTTCAAGGAGGGCCCCGAGATGAAGCGTGTTCTGGAGCGCGTTGCAGGCGCCCTGTGTCTGCCGCCAGACGAGCTGAACGCAGGTAAGAGGAAGCACAGAAGGGGCCTGTTTTGACTCACTTCTGCGCCAGAAGCCACGTCTGAACGAGTCTTTCTTGCCATAGTGACATGGACTTTGCCTTGAAGGATGTAAATAAGTGACTCTTCATTCTGCCTTGGTGCATAGGCATAGTTTTGCATCTGGGTTGTAACTTTGCTTGTCCTGGAGAGAAGTGCCAGGTTTTCCCTGTGTTTATCTTGCCGTTAAACTATGGGGGAACGATGGAGGAACACAGAAATAGGTGCTGCGTTACAAGTTACCCAGTTAAAAAGGTTCCCTTCAGATGCCAGGCTGATACCCATCCTGTAACGTGGAGGCTGAGTAGTGGGAGTCAAAGATAAGTCTGTGCTGAGCAGACTCATCTTGCTTGTGCTGATGCTTCTGACACCTTTTAGGGTGATAACAGGTGCATTAACACTCCATATCTACAGCACATAAATAACATTTGGTCTCAATTATATTTTTTTTTGTGTACACCAACATAATCTGAAAATGCTTACAATCCCAAATTTGGGTTATACGCACCGATTTTGTTGAAAACACTCCTAGTATTTTAGTATTTCTATTTTAGTGCTTAGCCTTTGGGCAAGCAATTATTTATTAGATCCCGCTGGTTATTTTCATCGTTAGATACTAGTTTCCTCTCCTTCTGTGGGGGGGAAGTTGGGAGGAAGCTTTTAGCTCCGTAGCGGTTGTTTCCCTTCACGTGCTGCTGGCATTTCTTGCAGATCTCGTTCAAGTGGCTTTTCTCACCTGCTCGTACGAGTTGGCAATAAAAAACGTGACCTCCCCATGGTGTTCACTCTTCAGCGAAGAGGATGCCAAGGTGGGTGCTGAGCATCAAAGAGATTTGAGAAACATTTTGGGGGTGGCCCAGCGTTCAGATACAACTTCTGACCTTGCAAATAATAATTAGGGATTTCTGTGCCTGTTATTCTTACACCTAATGAAGCACCTGGGTCTCCAAAGAGCTCTGGATTAATCAAACAGCAAGAGAATTAAATACTGCTCTAGCCTTGGTTTGTCCTGATTAAAATGGGCTTCTCCTGTTGTGCTTAATAATGCTTTCTTCTGTAACTTCTGAAGCGACCTGCACAGCTCTGTTTCACAAATGGAAATCTCGTATGATAAAATGCCTTGATTCTTGAGGATGAGAGGATGGAAGATGCAGTCTTCTGGGCTCTCTAAAATCCCCCTGCCCTGCTTTTTCTTTGAAGAAGGGCTCCAGGGCCCGACAGATTCATGTTAATAATATTAACTCTTCTGACCCAGTCCACGTGCTGGAGGGCCACCAGAGAGTGCTGCTGAGACCTGCACTGTTCGGTGCATTCCCCAGTAACTCAGGGAAGGGGTTAGCAGTGAGGTGGGAACGTTTGCTGCCTGTGTGAAGTTACGCAGGATGTTAAGAATGCGGGGACAATTGGGAAGCTTTGTGGAAGGAGAAAAGCAGGGAAAGTCACTGTGTTGATGTATAAATCTAAGGTACGCTTCCATTTTTGTGGGGGCATGTGTGCAGTTNCCAGGGCCCGACAGATTCATGTTAATAATATTAACTCTTCTGACCCAGTCCACGTGCTGGAGGGCCACCAGAGAGTGCTGCTGAGACCTGCACTGTTCGGTGCATTCCCCAGTAACTCAGGGAAGGGGTTAGCAGTGAGGTGGGAACGTTTGCTGCCTGTGTGAAGTTACGCAGGATGTTAAGAATGTGGGGACAATTGGGAAGCTTTGTGGAAGGAGAAAAGAAGGGAAAGTCACTGTGTTGATGTGCAGTTTTGGTCTCTTAACATCTCAAAAAGGATAAAAATTTTGACAAAAATGTGATGAAGGGGTATGACTTTGTACACAGAATGTAGCCAAGCGGCAGGAGGTTAGGAAACCTAAAACTTGATGCGAGTCCAAAGGGAATCTCTCATTGGAGAGAATCCACTGGGGTCTACAGAATTTGTAGAAAGCACCTTTGGGGCTTTAAGCCCCAACATGCAACTCCTTGCAATAATAAAGCCTTGTCATCTGTGTAACTATAGGTACTTGAATATCTGAATGACCTGAAGCAGTACTGGAAGAGAGGATACGGCTACGACATCAATAGTCGTTCCAGCTGCAGTTTATTCCAGGATATCTTCCAGCAGTTGGATAAAGCGATGGAAGAGAGCAAAAGGTAAATAGAAAAGCTTTTGGCTGGATGCTTTCTGTGACTGATCTTCAGTTGGATTTAATGCGGATAGAAGCATTCGGTTCCAAAGATGACAGTTGTTGAGCTCAGTGAGAAGAGTTTGTAATAGTGAGACTCCAACCCTGGACAGAGCAATACTCCTCCAAAGAGCTTTTTTTTTTTTTTTCCCTCCACTGATGTTCTTGTGCCTGTCTAGCTTGTCCTGTTGTTTAACCTGCTAATTCATGCTGCTTCTGGTAATGATCTCCTCCTCCTGGTCAGGTGGAGGAAAGACGATTGGGCTAAAACAACTAACACTTTGTTTAAAATGCTTTTGTTTTAAAAGTTCTGTGATAAAACAGAAGACTATGGGCTGAAAATCTTTGTGCCTTCTCTGTTCACCTGTTTGTCCGGAGTCTGTCGCGGTGATAAAACTCGCTTACCAGACTAAAGGTGCCAAGTCAAATTCTGGGAAAGTAATAATTCCATATTGATCTATGTAGTTAGTGACTCGAGACCTGAACTAAGTATTGCAAGAGGCCCGAGCTATAGTCGCAAACCAGCCTCCTTCACTGTAACTGAGGAAGAACAAACTCTACCCAGTTCCCTTAAAAATCTGGAGATGGTAGAGATTTCTGTGCAGAAATGCTTGTAAGTGCCTTGTGAATCCCAAACCAGCTATGTGGAGTGGGTTTTTGTGTTTTTCACTCTTTGGCAGCAAAAATGCAATTTCAGGGGCAACGTGGAGTAGAACATTTTAGGCTTTACAGGGAACTTTTGGTAGACCTGAAAGTAAGTCAACTGGTGTGTTCAAGGATGCTGACGTGGCAAAGTGGTTTGTACTCAGCTAGTTACACGAGTTGACCACAGTCACCAGTGGAATAGCGACTGGTGACTCAGTCCTCAGAACAGCCTTCTCGTGTCGTGGAGATACATTCCTAAAAGTAAAAGGATGAAATGCCCGTGCTGGGTTTCTGTACAGTCATCAGTCTGATGAGCTCATGACAGTCAGCACTAGAGATTCAGTATGTGTTTGTTCTTGGTGTGAATCCATATGATGGGGGCAACTTAAAGGATCTATAGGATCTATTGCAAGATGGAGAAAACAATAGACAAAAAAAAAGGCATCAATAACATTACAGGATGAGACATTTCCAAGCTGCAGGACTACATGCGTGTATTTTCATATGCCAGTTGTGACTCATGCTCCTGGTTGCTTTGAATGATTTTTTTTCTAACCTGTTTTAAAAAAAGCAGTTTCCGTTTAGTTGTCAGACTAAAATTAGAAGTAGCATTCGTATTTTGGAATCAGAGGAGTAATTCATAAAGTTGATTTTGAGCTGTTTGCAGCAGAGAAGATGTCAAAGAAGCTGTGTTCCTTAAAATGTTTGTGGAGCGAGGAGGATCTAGCCTGGGCATTTACAGTGATATAAGAACTAAGTAATTAAGTTAGTTTAAATGTACTTCTCAAACATTTGGATAAGTAGCCAGTGTCTTAAAATTACCTTTGGGTAAATTACCTTTGGGTCTAATTTTGACACAATCAGCTCAGTATGTGAGAAGTTAAATGCGTTTAACTTCTGCCGTCTGAGGGTTATGTGATGACTTTGTCAACCTTCACAGAAACCTTCTGCCGAAATACTGCAGAGTAAATGGGCTAATGTGAGAAACGGGCATTCAGTTTTACCATCTTTCATGCATTTAAGCTTCTGTCATATCTACTTACTGATTTTTTTTTTTTTTTTTTTTTGTTACTCTGGGCTTTGAGCAAATAAGCAGGTGATTGGGATGTCAGGATAGGAACATATGGGAGTGCTGTTAATCAGCTTTTAGATAGAGGTCTTCCCTATGGCTTTTCTTCAGCCTACTTGGGAGCAAAATATAAAATGGATTAGGCCCTTGGTCATGAGCATGGAGCTGTGACTGGGCTGTCAGGTGCACTGCTGTGATTGCCCCTGTCTTAACGCTGTGTCCATCTCTGCATCCAAGTGAAACAAACACAGAAAATAAAAAACAGGAGTGAGCAGAAAGAAAAGGTTAAAAAAACACATATATACAGGCAAGAGCCATAAAATCCTTCTGTCCTTCAGAAACCTGAGAAATAGCTTCTTAATGTAGCTTGACTCTGGTGAGGAGAATGAGGTTCTCAAACTCCTTTGCTTCTGGTGTCTTTACTCTCTAAGAGGTGACAGCCTTGCAGGTGTCGACACTTACGTTATATACTTTAGTCAGAAAGCTGTGTTTGAACTGTGTATAAGATATCCCTCTAAGCTTAATGTATATACCCAGTATTGACAGAATCCATATCTGCATTTGTGCATTGCTGAGAACTAGCTCAGCATCCTTAAGCTGCAAGGTGGGGTGGTTCCCTGGGAAGGAGCAGTGTTGGAGGCAGCGCTGAAGGAGCGAGGTAGTTTTCATTCCATCTGTTGGCTTTAACCCTATGGGGCTGCTCCCAAGTTGTGGAGGAAAGCGGGCCGCAAGCTTGTGCACCCACGGGAGCACGGAAGATCTTGCCAAGGCTGGAATGGGGCCTCGGGAAGCAAAGCGGCGGGTGCGGGAGCCTCCTTGCGCGGAGCAGCGCACTAGTCCGTGACGCGACGTCAGGTGGCAGCCTTGCAGCGCCCAGCCCAACGCAGCCCTACCAAAGGCTGAAGAGTCCATACGGGGCTATGTGGAAGCGGAAAGGGCAGCACTTCTGTTTGTACGTGCTTTTGTCAAAGGAAATAGCTAATTTAAAGTACTAGCAGCCCCTTCTGTGTAGGTCTCACAGTACAGCGCGCTGCTGTTGAAGACATTTTCCCGTTGTGCTTGCCCTCTGTCATCAGTCCCTGTCCAGAAAGCATCCTTGGACCTTGTGATGGGCACAGTGAGCCTTCCCAGACTGTTGCCTCCAGGTCCTCCCAACCTTCCTGCCTAGCTGATGCTAAAGGCAGTAGTCATCTTTCTAGGGAAAGGTGGGGACTTGCGAGCAGGACTATCTTGAACATAAAAAGCTTTTACTTTCTTTCCTTTCTTTCTTTTTTATTTTGTATCAAGAAGAATATAGTATCATGCAGAACTTGTTGATATGTTTTACTGAATAGACGTGCTCTGGGACAATGGCCTGAGTTCACAGAGCATTTTTTTTGTGAAGAAAAAACAATTGAATCTGATTCAAGCCTTCCTGCTGTGGAAAGGGATCTATGGGTATGCTTTTCATTGTACTGATAAATGTGCTGCTATGGAAGAACAGTGTCTGGAGCCCCTCAAATGCTGAGGTAGATGGAGAGCAGCAAAACAGTCACTGCAGGAGAAGTGATTTTTTGCTCTTGTTTTGGAATGTTCCTCTGGGGTTTAGTACATTTTTCACTTCAATATGGGCTGTGCAGTTTGTGGATAGTTGGCCATTCCCCCTGCCCCAAATAGTGCTGGTGACCTGGGCTGTAGCGACAACACAGCCAAATCTGAACCTTGTCTGCTCCTCTTCCTTGATTGCCCTGGCAACTGGGAGTGTGCTTTTAAGTATTTAAAGTACTTGGCTAAGGATCCAAAATACTAAACTAGCTGCATGTATATACTGCAAAAGACTTGGTGGTTTCCTCTGAAAATGGACAAGTACTTTAGAAAGAGAGACTAGTTAAACTTAAGCTCACCTGGACTTGATCTTGGAGTAAGTTTGGTAGTCGTGCCTGGCTAAGCCTAGTTTAAACATCCTTCCCAATTTATTGTGAGCTTTTAGTATTTTACATAATTTTAGCTTGCTGAAGTTCAGACCTCAAAACAACTAATGAATGTTCCTAATTGCTCCTTTCCGAACAGTGATTTGACTTACGAGAAGTCGTGGATGATCTAAACCCAAGGAATGGCTCAAAATTTTCCTGTTAGAATAAGTACAAAGGGAACCGAGCCAAAGGCTTTCCACATACTCGGAGGCAATGATATTATCGCTGTGCAAAAACCTTTGCTCCGATCAAAATCCTCTGGTCATTTCTTTTATCAAAGCTTCTTAGTTCGTGGTGGGACCTTGGGTTTCTACAGAGCAAGTCCTTGGCTCCCTGGGTGCGTGAACCGTTCGGGACGTCCTGCATCCCGCACTGGGAGGTGGTGTTTCCGATCACTTGCTGACCAGCAGAGCAGGTCAGGAGGAGCCCCAGGGCTACCACCTCAGTTACCTCGTTCTACCTGCAGAGCACTTCTAGCCTGACCAGTGGTGTGGGGCATAACGTCAAGGTCCAAAGTGTCTGTGCTGCCCTCCCTGTCCTGGAGGGCATGCAGGTGGAGATGCCTCTGGGTGCCTTTGCGTCCACCTCAGGGGTGTCCTTGCCGTGTTCCAGACTCTTCAGGGGTTTGGAGAAGCCTCCAGTGAAAGCTTCTGGACTTGGTGATCACCAGCTAACAGCCCAGCAATATCTCATTGACCAAGATAAAGAGTGGTTGGACTTGCAGTGTATCTGCGCAGAGAGGAGAATGGGCCACATGCGCCTGATGGGTCAACTGATCTCTCTAATAAGATGTTCCGGTATTTACAGAACAAAGCACTAGCTTTACAGTTTAATAGACCGTAAAATTAGTCTCTCTACACTTAAAAAATTTCCAGAGAAAAGAGATGGCTTTCACTGATAAAACCTTAAACAGCTCGCCCGAGGAACTTCTTTATACCATGCCGCAGGCTTGTTTGATACCTCCATGTTTCAAGAAAGGGCTTTCTAACATCCCTAAAGAATACTTTTGAGGAAACCAAGGGAATTTCTGCTGGAACAGCGTGTCTTTGTGCACTTGCCTAGAACTTGCCACTAAGATCCTGTCTGCGCCTTCAGACCTCCCAGAATGGAGCTAATCTCGGTTGAATTGCCCAATACTTGCTTGCTTAGAACTGCTCTGAAATGATAGCTCAGCAGTTTCTATAGAATCAATATCCTTTTATCTACAGGACTACACAAGCAAGCAGAACGCTGCCGAGGTGTCTGACACAGAGCAGCAAGGGGCTCCAGCTGGGGTCCAGCCGTTCCTGGGGCAGCGAGGGCTTGGTGAGGCGATGAGCAGCTCCATGCTGCACCCACGCTGCTCCCATCGTGTATTTGTGTGCCCAAAGTCCCCAAAGTGTGTAGGAACGCAGGAGGTTGGTTGGTTCAGGAGGGGGCATTTGAAACTGCAGGGAGGAAATTAAGTGCCGACCAATCTAGGTATCTTTGCATAATTAACGCGTGTGGGACTAGATAAGAGTCCTGCCTTTTGAACGGGGTTTTAAATGACTTTTGTGTGTTCTTATCGCCTTTCCAAGCCTGCCTTTACTTGTCCTTCTTTGGAAGAAAGTGTTTTTCTAACGTCAGGATTTGCGGGAAGGAAGCATCTTGACAATTCGGGAAGCTAGTGAGTGCAACTGGGCTCTGCTGCTTTGCCATTACATTATCTCCTGAGGTTTTGGTTATCTCTAGCTGAAAGACATTTTAGTGCTTAGGAAATAAACTTTGGTTTTCAAAGAAAGTGAATTTTTTTCCATATCTGAGGCGATATATCAGACACCCTAAAAAATGTGGTAACTCTGTTGAAGATGGCTGTGCTAGTGCAAAGGCTGAGTGTCAAACCTGAGCCCACAGAGATGGGGAGGACTAGAAGCAGCCCGAACAGCACACCACTAGCACGGCTCTGGCGGGGTGAGGCTTTTGGGGGTAAAGTAACTTCCCTCTGAGCTGTGCTTGGATTCTCCTCCCAGGTCACAGGGGAAATGCACGCATTTCTCGGATGAGCTCTGCGTGTTCTACCTAGTGGCGGCCACTTCTGTTCCAGCCCTATAAAACCAGTAGGAAGCCAATAGGCAGCAATCATTTTTTCAGGGCAGTGGTGGTTATTTTATGATCAAGTTTTATGCTCAGTCTCTTCCATCTCGCTTTCAGGTGAAAAATGATTTTTTTTTTTTTTTTTTTTTTTTTTTTTTAGGGTAGGGTGTTGAGAACTTTGTCTGACACGCTTACATAATGCTGAACCACGTGTCTTTTCCTAAAGAAGACTGACTGTGGGTTGAGCGGTTTAATATTTTCTTAGCTTGTGCTACTGTTTTGAATTTATCAGGTTTTCGGTATTTATCAGTATCAGTTGATTGCTTTAATGCTGGAATTTATCAGCCCTGTCCAAGCAGCAACAACCTTTGCCTGTGCCCGTGCCAGGAGGAGTCAATCTTTCCCCATTTCCCCCGTAATTAAAAGTGCTGCTATTGCTGTTTTAAGCTTGATGCCAGTTCTTATGGTCATGACCTTACGGGATGAAGCTTTAAGCTAGGGTGAACAAGGCAGGAGGACATATCCATGAAGTGCTGCCTATGGGAAGAGGGATCTTGGTCTGTCAAGCACCATCAGAGGTGTCTGTTGCTGCTTGGGAATGAAACTCTGAGGTAATTCTAGTTTTACAGAAACAGCTTCTATTGGTGAGGTGGAAAAGATACCAAAAGCTGTGATCTGGGAAAATATGACAGCATCATGGTTGCACTATGGATTTGAGGGATTTAAAGCTGAAAAAGGGTGGCAGAGTCGTGAAATGCCCAAGTAGGGATTTATCAACTTCAAGAGAAGATTGTTGTGAAGCTATGAGTAAAAAAGATCAAATGATCTTTTTTCCCCGTTCAGACGGGGAAATTGAGAGCTGGCTAGAAACCAATGCACGAGACTGTGTAACCCCTGGCTGCAGGCTGCTGTGGACACTCGACATGTGCATGAATTCGAGGAGCTTTGGCAGATTTGTGGAGTTCCTCCATACTAAGAGGCTGCGTTCCGACCTGGAGATCTCCAAGCTGGAAATGGCAGGAGGCCGAAGAGTATCCCATCCTAGATATCACCTTGGAAAAACCTCCTCCTATCCTCTCCCCTCACTGACAGGATTGAGGAGAAGAGGAAAACCAGAGTAGAAAACATGTCGCCATCTCCACACAGCACGTTTGGTGGCTGCAGCCCTTCTGGCCTCTCCTGATGAGGACCGTGCATTCCCCAGGGAGTGGATTGTGCAAGGTGTATTTCACCCTGCACAAACACGGCGGCTCTGCAGAGCCAGTAAAGCCGAGCCCGTCACGTGCCCCTCCTAAAATCCCGCTTATCTGAGCAAAGTTCTTGCCTACAAGTTCCTCAGTTAACCATTTTTCAGTTGCTCCAGCCTTTAGCTTCAAGCTGCGGAAACACCTCCTTTGCAGACCAATCAAGAGGTGCCTCGCCTGTGGGTGGACGTCCCTGGCGTGTGGAGAAGGGGTGTTGCTGAAACATCACCTTTTGTCTCGGGAAAGCTACATGTCTGTTTACACATCCCTGGACGACTTGGGAGGGTCACCTGGAGACAGTGCCAAGACCATCCTCCTCTGGAGCAAGGGGCAGATACCCTACTTGGCTGGTGCTTCCTCATGCACAAGCCAACTTCTCCTTGCTCAAACAACGTGTCTCGCACGGTCTCCAGTGAGCTGCCCAGCTTCTGGCGATGGGAACTGTTGGCTTCACGGGCAGAAGATGGGGATAGCACTCACTGGACCTAAGATCGTGTAGAGGAGAAGCTGTCGTCTTGCATGGACTTGGGTGTGAAGGCACAGTGTGAAAGTACTTCTCCAACAGATACAAAGTCCTGTCGACACAATAATTGGCAGCATTTTTGTGATCAAAACGTGCTGCTTGGTTTTGGCACCACCCGCAGTTCCGAGTACTGGTGATTGCAGAAAAACTGGTGGGTTGAACAACTCTCCCTGACCTCTGCCCAGCGGCTGGCAGGCCACAGAAGGAAGCCTTTCACTGGCCAGAGCAGCAATCCAATTGCTGTGCCGTGGTCGCAGTGCTGGGCTTGTGTCAGAGGGTAGCAGCATTGACCCTTGTTTGCTAACGTGCCGCTAGGTTTCTCATTAGCCTTGACTTGCACCTCAAAACACAGCTGTCTTGCCTATCCCGTATTGCAGCAGTTGAGAAAAGTTTTCAGTGTTAATTTTACTAAACTGAGGACTAAAAACTGTAGAACTTGCCAGGTTGAGCAAAGTGACGAGTTGCGGTCGTCATTCCACGCCTTAGGTTAGCATAAGCAGAAGTTTTTTCAGATGACTTAAGTTTCTTGGTCACTATAAGTATTGAGAGAGGCTAGAGATAAAGACTTTTAATGCTAAGTTGTGTCTTGAATGAGCTCCCTCAATCGTTCGTTAAGTTTTGTTATTCCCGTATTTTTGCTTTTCCTAGGGAATAATGTCCCCCAAATGATTGACTTGAAGGGCTTGATTTGGTTTAATAGAACCTCCCAGCTGCCCTGGGGATTTGCTGCCCTTAATTCCCAGTGGGAGGAGGCGATGCTGCTGTTAAAAATGTCTGGTTTAATCCCAAACAAGCGTGGGGAATGCAACGTGTTTATTGGCTCTTTCTGTAGCTGAGAATAGCGCAAAGAACTAGGCTCACCTAGGAGGTCCGAGGGATGCATGGGATATGCGGCGCATGGCATGAATCTGGTCTTTGCTTTTGTTTCTTGTACTCGGTGGTATCTACCTGTATTTATTACAATGTGTCCTACAGATTCTTCATCTTGGGTGCTTTAAAAGGCCTGTTAAATACAGAAATTCCCAGGCAGGCTGCTTTAGGGCATCAGAGTGGAATAGAAGCTCAAAATCTCCTCCTGGCTTGTGGGCGCGCTGCATGGGAAGCGTCGGGCTCCTCCTGACCCTTTGATCTCGTTTTCTCTTCCAGCTCCAAGCCCATTTCTTCCCCTGTGATCGTACAGATCGGCCATGCTGAGACCCTTCAGCCCCTGCTGTCTCTCATGGGCTTCTTCAAGGACGAGGAGCCTCTGCGGGCAAACAACTACGCGCGGCAGGCGCAGCGCCGCTTCCGCAGCGGCCGCATTGTGCCCTACGCGGCCAACCTGCTCTTCGTGCTGTACCACTGCGAGGGCGCCACGGCCCCGCGGGACGAGTACCAGCTGCAGCTGCTGCTCAATGAGCAGCCGCTGCCCTTCCAGCACTCCAACCAGAGCATCGCGCTCTACGCGGACCTCAAGGACTACTACTGGGACATCCTGCAGAACTGCCACTTCGAGGAGGAGTGCCGCCTGCCCAAGCAGAACAGCACGGCCGCGGACGAGCTGTGAGGTGGCGCACGCCGGGCTCGGCCCCGTTCGAGGGACGCGCACGAGTGCTGGTGACTTCCTGAGCCCCGGGCTCCGGCGGCCGCTCGTCTCCCTTGGCTGAGCTCTGGGCGTGTTACACAACCACATTACAAAAGCAGGGAATGCAGCAACAGGGCGGCTGCTTTGGAGCAGATACGTGGCAAGATACAGGGGGCCTGTGTGGTGACATGTGGGAATAAGGCATTTTCTAGGTCACTCATGTTACAAATGCACTGTAGGTGGGTTTAGGAGCCGCGTTTTATCAGAGCTAGAGTTGGCTGGACCGCTTCAGTGTGGCTTTGCCCTGGCTGTTCTGCTCATTTCCCTAGGGCAGGCATGAAGTATTCCATTTTTTTTTTTTTTTTTTTTTTTTCTGCTCCCTTTTCCTGCATGTTGAGGAGTGGGTCAAGGAGTTAAAATTTCTATAGGCATCAGCTCATTCAACGTGGCAGGTTAGCCAGAGAGGTAAGTAAATTCTCCTTAATAAAATTATACATAATAATAAAAAGCTGCTCTATCTTTGAGGTGCTGGTAGAAGGGATGTCTGCAGGTTTCTAGTCCAGCTTGAAGTGGGATTACAGCCATCTTGACGTGAGGGTACATTTGGGCTCTTAGTAACTGGCTTAGACTTGACTTTTGCCACCTTTAAGGCACTGGGCACGGTATTGCTCGCCAGAGCTTTGGTGTTACATAAATGCATCGCACACAAGGTGTTTTTAAAAGCAACCTAAAGCAGGTTTTATTGCCAGCTGAAAAAGAGTAAGTACTGTAGAGCGTCAGTGTAGCAGGAGAGAAAGGAACGCGGTGTCCAGCGCCTGAAACACAGCGAGTCAAGTGCAGATCCTGCCCAAAGCAAATGAAGGTGTGTGGTTTACAGCCCCGCAGATGAGGGGTCGTTGCTGCTTTTATTGGGAAGGGGGGAAAGGCTTCCGCGAGCGCTCGCACGCTGTGTCCGATGCCCTATAAACATTTATAGCCTTGTTTGCTCCAGGGTGACTTGGTTTTGTAGCCTCACCTTCATGCAGGGTAGACTGAAAACGTAACTGCTGCATGGACCAAAAGAAAAAGGAAAGAGATCCAGATTAATTTGAGAAACTCGATTATTTCTCAGAAAACTGAGAAATAAAACTGTGTTTTTTTAAATTGATTTTTTTTTTTTCCTTTTTCTTTTTTTTTTCTCTTGAGGACTTAGGGTTTCTGTCATGCTGGTTTTTTGAATGCTGCATGTATATAAGAAAAAATAGAATCCCTGTGCCTGGTAGTTGAGCAGAAATGGGGGAGAGAAAAAAAAGAGGGTTTAGGATATTCTTGTGATGTGAAATCATTGTGATGACTCTCTATGTGGGTCTTGATATGTTTCTTCTACGGACGCAGACCAAAACTGGGGATTATTTTGGTATTAATGCCTTTGCAAAAAGCTGCCTATGTTTTCTGAAGCAGATGAAACGGATAGGAACGAGTATTAAAATGGAAAGAAATGCAGAAAAATGTTGAGGGTAACTGTGGGCAGCAGCGTGTGGCCATTGCTGCTGTTCTTGGTCGGCTTTGCGGGTGTCCTTGTTTTTTGCGTGATCCTATCTTCAAGTCAAAGGACCATAAAGTCCAGAGTGAGCATCTGCCACAGGAGTGCCTGTGGGACAACCGTGGAGGCGAGTTGTGAAGAAATCAACCATTAAAGACAGTTAAGCTTGTTAAATAGCAAACACAGGGTTATGAAGATCTACCTTTGATCAAATAATTTTTTTTTTCTGGGAATGAGAGTCACTTTGTTTTCGCAAGATCATGGTTTGAACATAGGGGGCGAAACGCTGACCCTGTTGGAAATGAGTGCAAGATGTGTTTGCCAGCGAGACGATGATTTTGCCTGTCATCTTTGGTAAAAGGTACAATCTCCTCCTCTGGGGAGGAACACGTTGCTCTTAACCACTGCTTTGACTGGGTGCGGATGTGCTGGAAGGACCAAATAGTCCGTTTCCCTGCAGTGAAGCATCACTCACTCCTGTGCTACCAGCGTGACTGCATGATAGATAAAGGGAGTGCTCTCATCTCAGTAGGGATGGCTCTCAGATGGGCTTACATGTGGGAGTGCTGCTCAGCTGTGTTTCCAGCACGATGGCTCCATCCTCAGTGGCTATCGCTAAGTAACTTAAGAGAAATGGGTTTTTTGGTTATTTTTTTTGGCGGGGGGAGGGGAGAAGGGATGTTTCTGGCCTGTCTTCAAAGGCGGCGCTGATTCAGCCCCGTGGCATAATTAGAGGCTGGCCGTGTTGATCTGGCACAGCAGTAGCTACAGAAGTGTTTGCGCTCTTGCGTTATGAACATGACTAACTCCTGCCACTCGGGAGGTGACTTTTGGACGACTCGCTTGTTTTAAAAAAATAAATGGATATATCTACTGGAAAGGAAAAGCAAAACCAATGGGAGTACTTCATGTGACTCTGGACAAATGCCTCATCTCAGTCATCAACTGGAGACTCCCCGTTCATCATCCTTCTGCAACTGGAAACTTGCATCGATTGAAAACTACTGACAGTGTTCCTGGGTGCTGATATAAAATATATTTGAAATACATTTTATTTTGTTAAACGTCTGAAGCTTAACTGGTCGCTCTGGCAAATGCCTCTTTCTGCTGCGTGGGTGCCTTTACTGTAATGTTGCTCAGCAAAATCATGGTCTGGGATACAAATTTCCTACTAACAGGGTGCGTTTTGCAAACTTGTTTGGGATTCTTAGTGTTGCTTGATGCAAGAAGCTGTGCGTTTTCTTCATCTCGCCCTTGTGAACGGTAATAACAATACGGTCTTGAGTATCATGGCTGTGTTCTGCTTCAAAATATATTTAATAGATTGCCGATACTTGCACTGGTGTCTGATTATTTCAATTTCTCAAATTGCTCAGTCATGAATATAAAATACACTCTTTGGGTCAAGACTTTCATTTTGTTAAGGTAAGTAAAAACCCACTGATGTTTCCAGGAGCCTTTTTAAAAGCAATAGTCATTTTCTGCAAACCTCCAGAAATGATGTGCATTTGGAAGCAAAGTGAAAGGTGCGCGCACATTCTAGGATCTAGCGATCTAGGACCCATTGCAATAGTATTTTCTTGGGCATTATCAATTTCTCCCTAAGATTTAAGCTTTTCAATTTCTAAAGAAGAATTAGAAACATCGTAATACAGTATTTTCTCACCTCTTATTTCATGTAGGTGTTTAGCATTGGGTACTCATTACTGAGCATCCCATAATTACACAATTACCTTTACTTTGTTAGCTCTCTAATTATCAACCAAGCTTTCATCACCGATGTGATAGCAAGCTCAAATTATGAGGATTTGTGCCCTAGTAAGTAGAAAACTTGATTACTAATGTTTTGCTAATGTTTCATACTCTGATAATGTATCTGAAGAAGAATTTTTTTTTTTT
>VWPW01009388.1:54999-87329 GCA_013389825.1 Crypturellus undulatus | reverse complement strand
CCAGCAGCGCGATTCCCAAATTAAAAAAGGCAGCGATCCCAGCCGGCTGCGGGAGAGGCCAGGGAACAGCCTCCTAGCTGCGGCCGTGTTTGTTTTCTAAGTGGCTGCCTGCTTTGTAGTAAAAGAAAAAAGTATATATAGACTCTGGTTATTCTGGACTTGGTCACAACGTGAAGCTGCCCTCAGTGTTTGCCTGTGGCTATTCCTGGCTGTTTCCTGCGCTGTTTGGTCAGAGCGGAGCGTATTCAGGGTGTTTTATTGCAGCCTGGCAGGGCTGCAACGGGCACAATACTGTTTATCACAAAATCACTTAGTCCCTGCGTAGCCCCTGAAAGACGGAGGGGTCCCGGTTCGTCACTCCTCCCCTCCCAGCTCTTATTTCATATGAGGGGGGGAATTAGCTGTCTGAGCCCTCCTTTAAGTCCCCAGATAAATCATTAGACTCTCAGCAGTGCTCTTTCAGTGAGACCTGTGAATATGGTCATTTTTTTTAAGATTTTGACAATCCACTTTGCCATCTCAGGTTTGAATTGAGGTTATAACACAAAAAAATCTCAGCCCATGTGGAGAAAAGAGAAGTTAATGCATGGGGCTGCATATTCCCAGCCTTACACCCTAAGAGAGCTCTGCAGTAAAGTGCAAACACTGGCATTAACAGTCACTGTTTCCTGAAAAGACAGGAATTTTTATATGCCCAGGAAACAAACAAACAAACAAAGGGACTAGTGGAGTGGTACAAGCAAGACTCACATTGATAATTGAAAGGTTAATTTCTATCATTACAGTAAAAAACAACCACGCTTCAGGCACACCAGCTTTCAAGCTGGCTGGAAGTGGCTCTCTTAGAGCTGGAAACAAGGTAGAGCCATAAATAGAAGCCCTTTAGTCTATGATATCATAAGTGTGATGTGATACAAGGTCCATCATTATCGTTTAAAAAGCACCTTGCAAAACAAGGGACGGGGCAAACCAGTTCAGCGATCTCTAGGAACCCCTAAGCCCCGTGGTGTCCGAGGCATCCCCCTGCGCAGCTCTGCTTGGATCTTGCTGTGACCACTGAGCAGGGCTGGTTTGCACAGCTACTCCCTAATGCTAACAGGTAAGCTCTGGGCCCTGCAATATTTGGCTCTGCCTTTGCTGCTGCAAGTCACGTTGGTGGATGCCCTGCTCTGGGGACAAACTAAAGGCACATATGCACTATAAAACCCCCACAAAACCTAATGAGAAACAACAAAAGTCACCGTCCTCCTGTCGACTCAAATGCATTTCAGTGTCGGACCTGACATATCAATGCTTAGGTGATGGCTGTTTTCTATGGTACCGTGCATGTTTTGCAGTGACATCCCTTCTGAGCCCACTGGTGAGTGAGTGCTGATAATTAAAATGATTCAGATCTTCCTCGGGAAGACTTTTATGCATTTATTTTGCTAGCTCTTTCCCCAGTGAAAGTGCCTTGGGTGATGCTTTCTTTAAATGCTCCTACAACACCTGCTACTGCAGAGGCTTGCTGAGGAGTAGCTCAAAACTGTGATTAAGTAGGAGCTAAGTGAAGGAGAAAATACTTGGACTAAAACCCGTCACATATTCTGATCCAAATTAAAAGCATTGTTTTTTCTTCTTTTTTTACTTCCAGGAAGATAAAGCCCAAAACATTGCAGCACACTGAAATCATGCTGGTGTTATTCAACCACAGCGCTCACTGCTTTTTAGCTCTATCTACCGTTATTTTATCCTTGGCTACACAGCAGTTAGCAGAAGTCATGTGAAAGCAGTTGACGTTATCTAATGTCATTAACATTATGGCTCCAAAGGAAAGTGTGATTTCTTTTATATTCTTTCATGGCTGCGACTGATAATTGCTTCCTGTCTCACACCTACACAAAACCCATGAATATAATTACAGCCTTGCAGCACAGAGTTCAATCAGAAAGGAGTATTGATTTGTGTATAAATCAGAAGCTGTCTTCCCCTGGCTGTGTTTACATGAAGAAATAATAGCACTTTTCAGAAAAACCTGCATAATCAGGAAAGAATCATGTATTTAAGAAAACCTCACTCACAGATTATGGGGCCAGAAGGAAACAATATGATCATCTAATTTCATCTGCATAATGCAAGCCTTAGGATTTCTCAAATTAATTTAGCTTTGATCTACAGCATAGATGCTAGGAAAAAAAATTAAATCCCCTCATTCGGGTAGATTTTTAAGTAAGTGCATCATTTCATTTATACGCACACAAAAATGCAATGCTTGGCTTCCTAGTCAGGAAGCCCTTGCACAATAAGGGGTCTGACCAGGACACACACAACCACAGACAGCTGAGGAGGGCACGAAGCTATTTCGGTGAGATCTGTCCTGCAGAGAGCTGCCTCCTCCGCATCAGTCTTTATTAAAGGTTCATCTGCCCTGGGACGTGCTCCGGGCTAAAAGGCATCCTGCAGCGGGGATGCAAAGCTTGCACCGGAGAAAAGGGAGCCCTGCTCCTCCTTCCCTGCCACCCAGGCTTGGAAACACTCATGAAGACACCTTGCCCCCTATATACTGCTCACTAGTGTATCTGCAGGGAGCTACTAGGATGGGGAGTATACCAATGTCCCCCCAAACCTTCCTTTTCTCACTCCCTGAAAGAGCTGCACCAGCACAAAATAAGACCACGCGGGTACCCCTACTAAACATTCATCACTGAGTAGTCATCTTAAATGTACTCTTTTGGGAACACTTGCAGCATCTTGACTTTGCCTCTGGCCTCTAGCAATTAAAACTCATTTTTGCAAGCTGAGTAGGAACCAACCAGAAGTGATGACTGCATTAATAACATTCATCACCCTCTGAGGATTTATTTCTAGAGAGTCACCTAAAGAAATTAATACTAAATTTGATTTTGCGAAGCATTCTCACATGCTGTAATAAATGCATACTAACAGGCTATTTACAAGGCCACACTGCAGAGATGTTTTAAAAGCTGATCAGTCATGACAAGCCTTCACTCTGCAACAGGAGCCAGCTTGAAAAAACACCGTCTAAGCAGAGGATAATTACGTGTATTAAGCCACACCGCAATCTGTTCCGCTGCAGACCGACCAGTGTTCTCTAGATTAAAACTACCGCTAGGAAATGGCTAACCAGTTAATCAAACTGGCTCATTTCCAACAGCCTTCCTCTGGCCAGTGGTGCCGCCGATCTATTTGTGCAGACAGTCAGCCGAACAGGAAAGGTGACTGCAATGGAAGGACAAGAGCAGTGTTTCAAAAAAACGTGGTAAACTGTAAATATATATATATATATGGGGATTTTATAACTAAGTCAAGAAAAAAAGAAGTTTTAATACTTTATTCCCAAATATAAAGGAAAGATGATGTAGAAGTAGGACTGTCAAAGCAGACCCACTCCATGCATCCATACCCTAGCTATTCTGTTCATCAAGTAGCATCCTCCAAGGATGAAAGAGCAACATGAAACACTTTAGGTCTCATTAAGACATAAGAAGCAGCATCATACTAAGTGCTCGTACCACTGAGCTCAAAGAAATTACACTGATTAGTAAAGTTATTCTTGAACCTCAGGCCTACATAGAGCTAGGTAATTAAGGATTTAAAGCAACAGCAGAGCCGGGTGGGATTTTCCATTAAATTGTTTTTCTCTTAGAAAGAGTTCTGCCAGATCCAGAGAGACCTCAGCGTTGTGCCAAAACACCCAGCTCTGGGGCCAGATCCCCCACACTCATTTTTGTCTGTTAATGGAGGAATACCTACTGAAAGAAATACATAATAAAAGCATAGCGAGGAAAACACTCCTTCACATCCCTCCTTGTGAAGCAGGACTGCTGGGCAGACTGGGCTTGCATGTCCAGGAGGCAAGACAGAAATAAAACAAACAAACAAAAAACCTGATTACGTAAAGTCAGAACCTCTATATGTCGACCAGAAGGAAGAAATTCTCCTTGTCAGGACAATCACAGATGCCCAAGTCCCTTTATGAATATACGATTTTTCTCCTATTGAACCCAGGAGGATCTAGAAACTGATCCCACTCATGTGCTTTGGAAGCTCTGCAGTTAATGTGTGTATTGATTTATCTACCAGCTTGAGAAATCAGATCCTAACTGTTCACAGCATGATATCCTAAACCACAAGAAGGTGATGTTGTCCTCTGCGTGCAGAATGAGTTAATTCCCATCTGCTGGTGTGCATATTATTCCAGTCATCTCCTCAAAAGAGAGATTAAAAGCCAGGCAGATAATTAAAACAGAAATGTTTAAGAATATTCACTCAGGCTAGCAGCTGAATTCGCTTCTGCTCTTATCGTGTCTTCTTAGCACTCTCTCCCCCAAGCACTTAGTAAATTTACTTTCTGACAGGGATGCTCACTAGACATGCACATTTTATGAATCTCTTAAAGGAATATCTGTAAAAAGCGAGTTTCAAAGATGCCACCACAAATATTTGCACTAGGCAGCCTAAACATTAAGCCTTGCCAGCCAGGAGCCACACCATGGGTTCTCCCTGATGGAGCAGAGCACAGGCGAGAAGCCCAGGAAGAAAGGGAGAGGTTAATGCTTATATGCTTAAATGAGCACTGACACCTTTGCAGATGGAACCGTACCTCCCAAAGCCGTAAAGACATCCAAGTGACCAGGAGATGTCACATGCCTGGCCAGTACACAGTGTCCTTCGTGGATGCATAGGTGGAGAAGCACCTCGGATGAGCACTCGTAGAGCTATCCGAGAGCTCTCCAGTAGATCAGCTGTCAGGGACCAAGGGCTCCCACCAGCTCCTGGGCTGAGGGACAGGGTGAAGGGGGACGGCCCTGACACGGTGCGTGCCGGCTCGGCTGGGAGCTGTGGGGCAGAGGCGGCTCGGGGCAGCCGGCCACCAGCAGAGAAGCCAGCACACATCCACGTGGGCCTCCTCCACGGCCCTGCGATTTTAACATCAATCAGCATCTTCACCAGAGCTTTGAAGACTGTAATTTTCACCGGCTGATCCTACAATGATTCTTGCATAGTTCCTGTTCATTTGTTTGCCTAAACCCTAATTATTTGAGAAAATGTTCCTGGCAAAATTACAAGGAATGAGCTTTATTCTTAGTGCAGTTAACATACACTTAAATGCGGCTACAAGGAAGTCCAAATTCCATAGCCTTTAAAAAGCACAGAATTTGAACTATCAAATTAACTAATTAGTTAATATCTATGTCACAATTTGAAGTAATTATGATAGTTTCACCTTCATTCACTTGAATTAGAGTTTATCCTGAGTACAGACCATGTAAAAAAATGAAAGACTTCCAAAGATTAATGGGATTATAAATGATCCTTGCATAATTAATTTTTTTTTCAAATGCTTACTGAACTGGGCATGTATGCCTCATAATAACTTCAGCGCTTTCAGGAATTTCATATCAGTAGTAAAAGTGCCCTAAGATGAGGGCAGTCCCCACATGCATCCATTTGTTCACTGAACAGATTTATTTTTCAGCTTCCCTCCAAGAAACTCTTAAAATTTGGAGGTGCGTTATCCAGAGGAGCCCTCACTGGATCCCCCTCCTTCATGATGGGCATCATGGCACATGGGGTCTTGGTGGCATCATACCAGTGAGATCTCCTGCCATGGAGCCAAGGGCAGGCTGGTCAATCAGCCCTTACAAGCACTAGGACAGTTCGCATTATTGGTGCTGCCTGCGGGAATTGTAGAAAACCCAGGGAAAAAGGAAAGGCGACAATGGGAAAGCTCCTGGTCTACCAAATGGTCAACTCACGCTCCTTGGGAATGCAGGGAGAGCCACGCAAAGCAGTATGGTGAGTGGGTAGAGATGTGAAACCACTCACACATCATCTGTTACTCAAACCCACAAAATCTGCAGTGATGTTCCTCTGTTTGAACAGCTTCAGCGCACAGTCTGGGCTTTGAACCTCCTTGAGCAGTAAACCACGTCTGCTGAGCATTGCCTAAAGGTGGCTCACTGTTCACCGTAACAACAATCTGCTATCAAGGCTCTGAAAAGATATAAAACAAACCTCAGAATTAAGCAGATAACGGCTCTTCTAGTCTGCTGATCAAGTGGGAAAACATGATGAGAGGTGCCCCAGCTGGCCCAGGCAGATGCTGGAGGCTACAGCGGGTTTTCTCCTCGTTGCGGTGGGGCAGGGCTTGTGACCAGCCGCAGTGCGGCCCCCAGGAGAAGGACACATCCCGGGTGAGGCTGCAGGGCAGGCAGGTTGCAGCCCTGCCACACGTGACGGCGAGCACAAAGAAGCCCTTCATGCCGCTGCCTTTGCAACATGAGATTTCGGTTGTATTCCCAAACACGAGCTGAGCTCTCGGCCGTAGCTCTCTGTTTATCAGCCCTGGCAAAGATGAAAAGCCTGAGAAAGAGAGGCAGTGTCTGCATGGGAAGGACTCATTTACATTAAATAATTATCCCTAGGGAGAGAAACAGCAATGAGCTCATTTCTTAATTATAAAGAATTAAATGCATTCTGGAGGAATATAGAGCCTTCCATCTTTGTTTCCTGCAAGCAGCTTATTTCCAGTAAAACCCCAATACCAGATTCTGGGCAAGAAGTATCTGTTTGTTGTTACCTTTCAAAGAGGCTATTAATATGGGCAGGAAGTCAGGAAAATACTCACGTGCTCCCAAAAGATTGCTACTTTTATAATGTCTGCTCAGTGGGACGTAAAATTGGTATCACAACTATAAACTAAAATACAAGAGCTGACACACAAACTCGTTCTGTAATAGGTTAAAAATGGTTTTGTATTTGAGTGTGTTTGGGTATGTGTGCGGGAGAGACAGGCTGTTTTCATGCAAGTATATCCGTTTGCTGCACAGCTAGTTTGTGCAGACTGGGAATTGCTTTCTCCTCTTTGATATTGCTTGTCTATTAAAAAATAGAAACAATTCCATTCAAATGTTTCCCTCCAGAAATTTTGAACCTAGAAAATGTAATTATATCAATTCCCCAAATTAGGATTGCTGAGAAATTTCTGATGGGAAATGCTATCTTCACTCTGCTTTTGGAATTAATTCCATAGGTGAAACTCAAGTCCTGATCCTCCTGCTACCTGGTATAAGAGCAAAATTTTGGGGAATGCCAGCACTGCCCATCAGGCTGTTGCTGCTGCCAAGAAAACACCCAGTTCTGGGAAGGTTAAATTTGCCTGTGAAAGTCCCATCACTGCTTTGCACTTTGGCTTTGTGCTGTCATCAAGACCAAGTATTGCCATAGCTTACAGCCTTTTAATTCATATAAGTTTGACATAATTTTTTCACCAGTAAAAATTCTGAAATACCTGTTTCTCCCTGTTAACTAAAGCAGGGCACAGGCTAAGAGCCTGATACCACCTCCAGGTGCTGATCGAAACGGCTGCTGCTGATTCTAAGCAAATGTAATAACTACATATAGATTTTGCGTTGCATGTAAAAGCAGAAGAAATAGATAGGTGCAGCTGTAAAAATATATTGTCTTGCAGGAAGAAAAACAAACTACATTAAAACTCCTGCATGAGCCCATTTTAAAATGTTGTTTTCCTGAATTCCTAGGAAACCACATTTTCAGGCCCTGTAAGCAGCTGAGTAGGAATATAAAGGGACTTAAAACAGTATATTTGTAAATCAGACTGTAGCGTTCATCTGCATGAATATTATTGGAATGGGACAGGCAGGAACATGGATTTACACTTACACTTCTAGAGCAGGATTTGGTGTCATTAACTGTGTCAAGCACTCAGGATGGCATAGCAGAAGTTAATGTGCATAACGCATTAAGTTAATGGAATTCAATCAAGGACAAATGTGAAGCTCTCTGGGCTGAGAAAATAGCAAGTCTCTCTATGTTTTCTGAATAATCTGTAACCTACTCAGAACTTCTGCTACAGGTACAAGCATGAAAGCAGAGGAGAGGAGAGGAAGCAGCAGAGTGCAATTGAGCACACGGGAATGAAAGGCATCAGGGGAGCCTAAAAATGACTAATCTTATTCAGCTGAGAGGAAGAAAAACAAAATGTTTCTCTGCCTTTGGGTATTCTCTCTAACCTTTAGGTTAAGGTAAGGTATGAAGCTGCTGTTGGATCTAGCCATCTATAAATAGATCTGTTTGTTTCATATGTCTACTTAGAAGCAGATCTAGCCTTGAGTAGCTCATTCCTCCATCTAGGAACAACATAGCGAGGGTTTTCTCCTGCAAAATCGCTACTCCCAGAGACAAATTTGCACTCATGCTCAAATACTTACAAACAATTTTTGACATCATCTTTGATGCTTTTTGAGCTGGTCTAGATGCTGATGTAGCCCTACTGTGCCCACATGGCTTGGTGTTGTCACACAGTGTCCCCACAAGGACCTGTAGGTACATGGAGAAGAGGGACATACTGATACCTCTGCTAAGAAATGGCCCTGACTTGAGGTTTCACTAAAGCAAGGCCAGTTTAAGAATATACGTGGCTGAAATAGCTAATATTAAAATACACTGCTACATATGTGCTTGCCCCTTTGCAGAACAAAGACAAAAGCAGGCCCTACCCTCATCAAAAGCTAGAGGGGATAGAGGACCTGGGCACCTGCATGCAATGGAAAGAATAGATACAGCATTTCCCAATGGGAAAATGGTTTAAAATTTTCTTAGCTGTGGGAAGGCCAGCATAAATTCAAGTAGCTCCATAGCTCTGTGCTAACCACCAAAGGTCAGCAGACTATAGGGTGGATGTACTTCAATATTGACCTAAAATGGAGAAAGTCAGTTGTCTCTGAAAGATGTACGATACGTGATTAATGACCTCTTTGATGAATTTTCAGAATCTTAAAGAACATTAAATTCAGCGTTGGAATCTAACAGCCAAATTCTAGCAGCCCTTAAAGGAAGATGAGGAGATTGGGACAGCAACATGCTGTGAAATATCCAGAATACTTGGCATGCCCAAGCAAGAAAGTCTTCTGGTCACCCAAAGAAAAGCAGCTGCAATAGCCCAGGTTGTACTGGACTGCGTCTTACCTGCCTCTGTGGAAGGAGTCCCTCAGAAATACATAAAATAAAAGTAACAGGATTATTCAAAGACGTGGCTACTGTTCATCACATGGGTGTCAAAATCTAGTCTCAAATAAAGTAGGTTCTGTTCCTTCTCCTTATTCATTTTATGACATTATTTCCCAAGTTGTGGTCGGTCACACTGGTCAGTTTTTAATTAAAACCCAAGTATTGTGCTAAGATGAACACGGACCATGATATAAATGGCAAGAAGATCTGAAATGAGAGAACACACTAATCATGGCTTGCTAAACCATCTTCTCAATAAAATCTAGGCAGAAATTTCAAAGCCTTGAAAATGTCAGTCACAGAACAGAGTATGGAAAAATGGCCCAAGGGGAGCGCAAAGCGGCTGCTGGATGCGCATGACAAGCAATCTGGCTGAAAAACTGAACGGCTCTGTGCTTGGAGACCCCGCGGCTCCGCTGAATCCATGTTTTGTAGCCGCTTAAGGGTGTAGCCGCTCATAAGCAAAACACGACTGAATGACAGTAATAGCAGAAGAGCTTTCCTAGAAACAAGTAACAAACTCTCTTAATGGATTGTTGTTGTTGAGACTGATGCCTGATGTACAAGGAAGCGAGCGTGAGATAACGTTTTCAAAATAGACCATGACGGTTTCACCGCATCAGGCCCATGGTTTTCTGGTGAGTAATGTCCGTCCTTATCAATGTGCTATGTGATTCATGTCCAAGAGCAACGGGACCGGCAAGTGTATCAAAACACCAGCAAATGCCACCACAAGCCCCATTATGTGGTGGAGGCAGCTCAGGGAGGAAAAAACTCTAATATTGTTCACTCACAAAAATATATATATTTTTCCCCCCTTTTTATTTCCTGACTGTGTCTGGATGAGGCACTTGGGGTGACATAGGGACCAAGCATCCTGCCCAAACTGTCACTAGTGCCAGACCATGTCCCACCACCAGCCCTACAGCCCGTCCCAAAGCCAGCTCCCTGCCCTATGGCCATGGGGTTGTATTAATAGAAAATTTTCTTTCTTTCTTTCTTTCTTTCTCTCTTTCTTTCTCTCTCTCTCTCTCTCTCTCTCTCTCTCTCTCTCTCTCTCTCTCTCTCTCTCTCTCTCTCTCTCTCTCTCTCTCTCTCTCTCTCTCTCTCTCTCTCTCTCTCTCTCTCTCTCTCTCTCTCTCTCTCTCTCTCTCTCTCTCTCTCTCTCTCTCTCTCTCTCTCTCTCTCTCTCTCTCTCTCTCTCTCTCTCTCTCTCTCTCTCTCTCTCTCTCTCTCTCTCTCTCTCTCTCTCTCTCTCTCTCTCTCTCTCTCTCTCTCTCTCTCTCTCTCTCTCTCTCTCTCTCTCTCTCTCTCTCTCTCTCTCTCTCTCTCTCTCTCTCTCTCTCTCTCTCTCTCTCTCTCTCTCTCTCTCTCTCTCTCTCTCTCTCTCTCTCTCTCTCTCTCTCTCTCTCTCTCTCTCTCTCTCTCTCTCTCTCTCTCTCTCTCTCTCTCTCTCTCTCTCTCTCTCTCTCTCTCTCTCTCTCTCTCTCTCTCTCTCTCTCTCTCTCTCTCTCTCTCTCTCTCTCTCTCTCTCTCTCTCTCTCTTTCTCTCTCTCTCTCTATCACTCTTTTTTAATTAGAACTCTTTTTTTTAACCCCAGAGCAATGCCAGCCCTTCCAAGACTCCAGGATGGCCAAACACACAGCACAAATTATTGCAGGGGAGGATGCCAGAGAGGGGATATGCAGAGCAGGGGATGGTGCATAGCTGGGAGGGCGACAGCCACGTCCACCGGGGTTTCCTTGGCTTCCGCGTCTTGCTAAGCTGCAGCAACACGCTATCCAGCTGGCTCCACACGAAACGCCTGCGTGCAGAAAATGGAGCGATGCTTGAAAGTCTCATGCTCTCAGCATCTTTTGGTACAGAAAGAAAATCGTTCAAGGCATGAAAAAAAATCACTGCATCTTCTGATTAAAAGAGTCATAGTCCATGTTTTCAGTATGATGGTACATTTGTTTTTACAGTCAATATTTACAGTAGCAACAGCAATATTTTTGTCGCATATAAAAATAATAATTACTTATATCCAAGAGGTTATTTCTTTCCATGTTTATTTAGCCTTTGATTATTCCAGATAGATAGTATGTTTTTAGGCAAACCCTCAAAATCATGCTTTTTTTTTTCCATGTGGAAAATACATGTTTCCTTCACCCCATGCTAGCCACTTCTTCTCCTATTTCCATCATTCCACTATCCTCATAAAAGAAAATATGATGCAAAACCATAGAAAATTAGGTTCTATATCTAAATAGATGGCAAACTCCTAAAACTTCTTCACAGCACAACTAGGATCAAGGAGCAGAATGATGGGGGAAGGGAGGAGCCCAGCCCAGGTTGCCTGTGTTGCATTACACTCAGGAATTATTTTTTTCTCATTTGAAAGAGGTTTCTATGGAAAAGGAAGTGCAGGGTACACCAACAGTCTTTCAAATCAGATAGATACTCTCCTTCATGAATCATTTCCTCAGAAGTTAAGGAGATGAGGTTCACAATCCTATCATTACACATGCTTGTATAAAAGGTACAAAAGGGCTTTTCTTTTTAAGTTAATAGCAGGAGAATGAAATAATCTCGTCTTTTTTACAACAGAATAGTTCCATTGTTCTGCCCACGTACTTTATTTGTTGAACTGACATCTGTGCTAGCGAAATGGAAGAGGAAAGGGAAGCGGATGAGAGAAATAAATGAATTAAATATTTGGGATACGCTTGTGGAGAACACTATCTGACTATGTTTGGGTAAACTTGACATGATCTAAGCCAATAGCACGAGTAGTCTAAAGCTGAAGGAAAAGTCCACAACAATCTGGTTGCAAACATCGACCTCTTGCATACGTCACCCTTCCCACTGCGTTATTTTACTTTCTTTCTCAGGCTGTTCCCTGAAGGTCCAGTTTTGCTCTGTGTACAGGCAAAATTTCCATTGCAGACTCAGAGTGCCATTTCTCACATTTGTTTCTGACAGCTGCTTATTGCACTGGGTGAAATACTGAGATTTAAATGTGGGACTGCAGTTCACAATTTGTAGGTGCCCCTGCAGCCGCCAGCACCCTCCCAGCCTAGGGAGGTCCAGTGTCCACCCTCCCCATCTGCTGCTGGACATGCCAAAAATGTGTCTTCCTTAGCAGGGCCAAGCAGGCCGGTCCCTAACTCCTACGTGGGCTCAAGCTGAGGAGTCTGAGCACCAGCAGCTCCTGCATCTCACCCCAGAAATGGCTTTCCGTCCTGGCCAGCAATCTTCGCTTGCCATCGGTGATGAGATGGCTCATCCAAACCGGGGGCGAGCAGATCTCCACCATGGTGGGTCTGACACGGCTCCCAGACATGGAAATTTGTGGTGAAGAGGAGGATGAAGCTGAAGGGCAACAGGAGGAGGAAAATCTGTGTTTTGCAAAGTCCAGGGCCTGCTCTCCTCACCCATGCAAAGGGTCTTGCTGAAGACATCAAGTCTGAGGAATCTAGGGGAATTTGTTTCCATGCAAGGGATTCCTGCAAGTTTTGCCAATATTCCTAAGTGATGTCCCTGCTTGTTGAATATCCTCTGGTGTAAAGCGATGTCTCGGTTAATCAGCACATATGTTTCTGTATGGACCAGCTGTCATTTCTGCCCCTTGTCAGAAATGCAAAATCCTCAGGAAACTCCTATAAGAAAACACACTTTGTCTTAGAAGGAACAGGAAGGCTTTCTTTTATTTTCTGCTTCAACTGTAACTCATTCAGCTTATAAGTCTTAGCAGCAGACACTGTCCATTGATGCATATTTTTCTCATGCTGTTTTTTTCTCCTTCCTCCTGTGATACCTTATACTCTCTGTTTAAATGTGAGATACAGCTGTCTCTGCCAGCAGGAGTTCACATTATAAAAATCACAAAGATTTATGCAACAGGTGTCCTGCCAACCTACTACACTCATGGCTCCATGCAATGAAACAATATATGGGGCTAGGATAAAAAAAAAATAAATCAAATTAAAGGAAGAAGAAAACATTTGCTGGCCGGAGATTAGACTTGGCACAACTTCAGCTTAAGAGAAGAGGCTTTCTTTTTCTCTTACAGAAAGCCTAAATAGTTTCCAAAGAAGTGGATGGTGAAGTTAGTCAAGCAGACCATACATAAAGCAGACCTAACCTTGTGACAAGGCTTAGGAAACAGGCACTAAATGAGGAGAGTCTTGTTTTTAAAAGATATATGCATGCCAGTTGTCCAGTTACCATTTTACTTAATAATCCAGGGACAGTTATAAAGCAAAACAAACAGAGCCACAGACTAACTAGTTTGAATCTTTTGCACTTCCAGAACTGTAATTTTTTTCCAGTGCATGACATGTAGGCCCCTGGCTAGAGGTTTTTTTTAAGCCTACTGGTTTAAAAAAATGTGTTGTGTGTGTGTATATATATATATATACATACACACATATATATATATGTATATTATTTATATACACACACACATAGAGTGAAGCTATATATAATGTAGAATGCTATTATATTTAGATACATGATACTTAATATTGAAGCAAAAATGCTCCTGTTCCCAGGCAGTTGCAGACAGAGGAAGAATCTTTAAGTGTTTTATACCATTCAGTAAAGACACTATATAGGGTGGGTACGTAAGAGACATATTGAGACTTGGGTACTAAAGCTTTCGGCGGGATCAGATTAACTGTCCCTCAGGAGACAGGGTTATGAGCACAGGAAATGCTTGAACACTTATCTGCATGCTTTATTCTGACAATGTGCTGGAAGGCATGGGATGGGGACAGCAAGAAAAGCAGTCACATTGTAGGGGAAATTCACCGTAAAGAAAATGGCACAGGAATGCTGGGGCCTGGATCCTGGTGTTCCCACTTAAAGCCTGATTTGAAGGCTCAAAATCTTTTGTGAAGAGCATTTTCATCCTGTGCCCATGGTCTTGATGTATTTCCTGACTTAGTTTATACGCACAAATAGGGCAACGTTCTCCCAAGTGTTGTCTTTCACTCTGCCATCTCCAAAGAAAGAGGCTTATGACACAAGATTTCAAGAAAAGAAATATCGACCAAAAAGAAAAGCTGAAAAATCATTAACTTCTACACAAGATGCTTGATCTAATGAGTGATCATATGTGAAAAATGACCCAGTGTTGACTATGGCTACACATACATGCATACCTAGCACTACCCGCACATTTAAAGTACAAGGCACTCAAGATTATATCAAAACAAAAGGAACCACTGTCAAACTATGTAAACAAAAGCATGTCAAATTGCTATGACGGGGAGAAAAATGAAAAACATGGAAGAATTTTTAAGTGAGAGACAGTCACTTCCTGTCACAGATTTATGGGTACTCAGGAGAAAATTGAAGCCTTTTTAAGAAAAAAAGGCATATCAAGAGCTGAAAGAGCAATGTGCAAATTCAGAATGAGCTGATATTCCCTTTTTCAATGACTGTTAATTGGTCCAGTAAGCTAAGTAGATAGGGGACCTTCCAACACAGAGCTGGAGGAGTTAATCTGCATTTGAACAGCAATACTGACAAACCCCAGAGGGAAGAAAGAAACGTCCCATGCCAAATATTGACCATGAAGGTTCAAATCTCTGTTGAAACAAGTGTTTCACATATCCAGGCTTTCCCTGTGAATTATGGCTTCCAGTTCTGAGGATACTGAAGATATGTGAAAAAAGCTTCAAGCCCTAAACTGAACAGGAGGGATTTAGTTAATTAACATTATTTCACTGAGCTCTGAGATCCTAAGGATGAAGAATAGTTTCAGGCATGTGTGACAATTACTGCTGTGATTTGAAGCTATTCCTTGTTAATCGCAGCGAAGTTGTCAGTATTGGAACCATTTAACCCAGGACATTGTATTAGTAAAACAGGACATTGTATTAGTAAGACGACCATCGCCTCTCCCTCGTAATTGGAGGTGGCTGCGGATTACTTTCAGAGGAAACAATCTGGCCTTCAAATGTGTGAAATGCTGAGACTTCACGCTGCTGGCTATTTTAAAAATAAGGAAGTGGCAATACCCCCAAGCGGGGCTGTACGAAAACCACTCTGCTGCTGGAGCCGCGTTGGCCGAAGCTGGGTTAGCCATAAAGGCTGCAGAGTCCTTGAGGCCAGGTACCTTCTCCTGGCCACGGAGCAGAGCTCAGCCCATTACCAACTTTCCTTTGAGAGCAACGAACATTGTTGAGGGACTGGAGCATCTATCGCATGAGGAAAGACTAAGCAAGCTGCGCCTGATTAGTCTGGAGAAGATTGAGAGGGAATCTGATCAGTATGCACAAACACCAGAGGGGAGAATGTAAGGAGGATGGGGCCAGACTCTTCTCTGTGTCCAGTGACAGGACAAGGGGTAAAACACAGGCAGTTCCACCTTCATGTGAGGAAGAACTTCTTTCCTGTGAGGGTGCCAGAGCCCTGGAACAGGCTGCCCTGTTGCTGGAGCAAGGGGGTTGGACTAGGTGATCTCTAGAGGCCCCTTCCAATCTCAGCCATTCTGGGATTCTGTGTGATTACTGCTCCTGCTTTTAGCACCAAATACTTCTGCTCTCATCTTTGATCGGGATAGAAAGGCGACAGCGTCGGCAGGAGGCTGCACAGAGAGGCACAGGGTGCGGAGACACAAGCGTTGTTCCTGCAGACCTTCTGTAGCACATAGGGAATTTAATGTTTTCCCTGAAACTGGATCTCTTGAGTGAGAAGATGCATCCTTTAGGTAGCAATTTGATGTGATATGATACACGAGCAATTACCAAAGTATCATGTGTAACCTCTCTCCGTCTATCTGTCTTCTCAGGCTTCACGCTCTGTAGGGAATGGGCTTACTCTGTGTTTGTGGAGCTCATAACAGAGCAGTACCCAGGGCTCAGCTGGCTCCTAGACACTAATAAATACTCAAAAAAAATAATAATGATAGTGCTCCATCAGCTCCATTCATAGCAGTTTCCTTACAAGGAGCTCTGTGTCAGAGAGAGAACATTGCAACAGACCGGTCATAGACATAGGTGCCAGCGCAGTAAAGGACTTTAAGATGTGTTGTCAGCCAGCAGAAGAGGCAGGGATAGCTGCCTGAGTGTTGGGATCCTATTTCTTACCAAGTTTTGGGGAGCTAATAACACTGATGGATCTTTCCCTCTTTGCCTCTGTGTGTCAGTCGCAGCCTTGAGAAACAGAAAACGTCTGATGTGAACTTATGTGAGAAGATGCAGCAGTTTCCCCTTTTTACTGAAGCTGTGTTGTTGGTGGGTTAAAGCTTCTCCAAACTCTGAAATAAACACAGCTTTAAGTGGTTTTACTGAGTAAAACTCCCAAGTGTGCAGAAAACGTCACTGTGGTCATCAGTCCAATGGCAACTACTTTCTCATATTGGGTTATTCCCCATGGTAAAATCTTTCTCCTTCCATAACAATTTTGAGCATTTTCAAGCAGAATAAAAGCCTTCTTCTGAACAGAGGAAGAACTTCTAGGCTCCTCTGTTGTTTTTGCTGTACAGTCCTGGATTGTGAATGCCACCCAGGTCCTGGTGATACTTCCAGAAGAGCAAGGTATCTGGCACGCACTTTGTACAAGATCTACGGCACCTACAGTACTCAATAAATAGAAGCTCTTGTGACTAGGGATGTTAAAAGATGCTAACTTGGCGGCAATGCCCAAGGGTCAGTTAGGACCTGAATGTCTTCGCCTGGGAGACTGTCGCCACTCTGGGCTGCTCCTCCATGACTCACTCTGCAAATCAACCTCATTGCCAGAGCCAGGAGGAAATGATTCATAAATACTGACCTTTACCCTTGCCACTCCTGCAAAATGAGGTCTATGTATAAGCACTCCCAGAACTGGAGCCATGGGAATTATAACTAGATAAACCATCCACTGACAACAACATCACGCAAGCATTTCCCCACTCATGCTAATGGTGGAGAGGCTTGCTATGAGCCAGGCACATTCAAAGAAGCACAGATTTGGGACAAAACAGAATAATTAAGTGAGGAGAAGGTGAGTCAGAACGAAGGAGACAGCGAAGCGTCAGAGCTGGATGAAGTTCCCTGGTCTCGTTTTTGCACAATGCTATGAAGTCAATGTCTCTCCTCCGAGAAACAGAGACTTACATTAAGGGATAAGAAAAACAACAACATTCTTCATACCGCATTCAGCTGGCATGACTTGCACTGGCGGATAAGTCCTCTTCAAAGACGACTAATGCTCTGTTATTGTCAGTTAGTATCATGGTCACAACAGAGGAAGATCAGTCCTGCGCAACCATCCCTCCATGGACATGCTGTACAAATACAGCCATAAGGTGGACTCTGTGCCAAAGGGCCTGTCTCCAGAGGCTGGTGCAGCAAACAGGAGGCAAAGCCACAGGGGAAGGTCTCCCTTGCAAACCACCCTCTCCTCTGAACAGCAGCTTTAATCACCACTTCTAGGCAGTGCCACCACCAAAGATAAGAAAATCACAGTGTGAAGGTGTGAGAATTAATTTCAGCCTGAAGAAAAGGGGAACCAAAATACTAAAAAGAACTAAGATTTCCATTCCTCTCTCTGTGCTGGCTTTATTGGTCAGAGCAAAACTTCTGCTGGGCTGCAACCACCCTGTTTGGTGGCCCTCTGTGCAAGACAGGCACATTCAGTCGTGAGAGGTGTGAGGATATGCAGTCCCAGGACTTGGATCAAATGGCAGGTGAGCAATAGAGGAGAAGGCATCTCGGTAATTCCATATACCACACAAAGAAAAGACTGATGAGGCGTTTGCCGGCAAGCAAACAGCTGCCACGGCCGTTCAACGCTGGGCTGCTGGACTCAGCCTGCCCCTTCCCTTGGGTACACGTCTCTCCTTGAGCGCTTATCTCACCCTGCCGCTTCTGTTTGCCTCCTATTTGTGTTATCAGGAATATGAGTGACTCATAAAACTGTGCTAATAGCAAGTTCTGCACTGCTGTTTGCAGGAGGCAAATGCCCCTTCCTTCAGCCAAATTAGGAGGAAGAAGGCTGAATTCAGTCATTAATGACCAACATCAGCTGTTTTGAATACACACAAATGAGCACAACAACAGACTTAACGGTTGAAACTGAGTCTACAGCCTTGCTTGAGCTGGAGTTCAGGTCAGACGTTTGTTCGAGGGGCTGGTGTGCAAAAGTGGGGAGCACTTATCAAACACGCTCTTTTTGCAACATCAAAACAAGCATCAGAATTTCCAAAATGATCTCTGCACTTCCTCCTGTGCGTGTGGATGACTAGATCATCTGAAGAAACACTGTATTAGAGAATGAACTCTTGAAAAGCTGACGCTGATCTTTTCTGGTGTCTACTTCTCTCCTTAGCCAAGGAGACCAAATCATGACTCACACCACAGAAGAAAAATCTTCATGTATTTTTAATAGTGACTAGTGAACAGGCAAAAAGCCTTGTGAGCTTCCCAAAGAAGTCAACAGTAAGGGCAAAGTCCTTCACTGAAGTCAGTGAAAATTTTGTTGCATACTTGGGTGGTGCTGCAGTTTCACCCTTGGAGCTTTAATCTTTATTTTTTCCTGAATACCTCATGGTTTTGCATTACATATTCCTTTTAATTATTTGAGAAAGTTTAATCATCTATGACATTTATGAACAAAAACATCCCTGTCAGTCAAGCTCATTCGGAACTTCTTTGAGATTTTGCTCTTTAAAGGCAATCAGTCATTTGTTTTTGGGCTTTGGTGCTGTTACATGGTTGTGATTGCAAAAAACTCACGGAAAGACCTCCGCAAGGGCTAAGCAAAGCCAGGCCCATTGTACCAACAGGGTGTTTCCAAGTCATTTGGAAAGACTTCCTAAGATATCAGCATGGTGTCTAATATAAGCCAAGGGAATGGCAGGGAGAGGCTGTGGTGCCCCGCAGCCTCCAGACCTTTAAGTGGAGCGGCAGCATGTGAGGTGACCCTGCTCCTTGAGTCATCTCACCAATGCATCCCTCCCACCAACGGACTGAGGCTTTCCATATGCTGCCGGGCAGAGTCCCGAGCTGAAGGGCAAATGTTAATGTGCAGCACGCCCTTCCCTCGCGGGGAGCCTGCATGATTAGGAGATCAGGTTGCCAAGGAGGCCACCCAGTTAATTAGAGAAAGGGGTGTGATTTGTGCAGACTCCTCATCTGTTAGCTTTACATTGACAGGCATCATGACTGAGAGCAGCAATGGCCACACTCCATGGAAAAAGTTTTTGCAGGGCAGCAAGGCTTTGCAAAGAAAGAATCTTGGATATTTCTTAACTCCCTCACTGTTGAACTCAACTCCTTTCTTGGGAACCGGGACTCCCTGTCCCTTGTGGGAACCCCAAATTCCCCACCACTCCCACAACCTGCCCCAAGTGTTCATACATCTCTATTCCTATGCACAGAAAGATATAGGCTTAGACTTCAGCATGGATCACAGGTGGAACCGGCCACAGAGCCATATGTAAGACCTCATATGCAAAAAATTCTGATGACAAACGTTGCCTCAGTCCCAAGCCACAACAAGATTTAGGGGCATGAGAGCCTGCTGAGGGTGGGCAGTTATCGAGCACTCCTGGTCGCTCGATACTGCTTTTTTCCCCCACTCAGACCTGGCAATTCACTTGCATGCAAGTCTTAGCATACAAGTGATTTGAATGCTGTGAGTAGCCAGCATGTAAACCCAGGGGCCGGTGGCATCTTTGGGGCTGCCAATGATGTGAAGATCAAGGTTTCTTGGGGGAGAGAGGGGAAGAACACAAAAACTGAGCTTGAGGCAGCGCAGGGGGAGTAGTGATGAGGTTGGTAGATAAGCTACCTCTGATGAGTTGGTAGTAGCCAAGTCATTTTTAGGGCTGCGAGGGCGTAGATGTAAAAAATGAGCTGTGGTTTTAAGCTCTCTAGCCCACTAACTTTGCAGCCATTGATAGCAATGCTGTCAAATAGCCCAGATGCAATGAACTGCAGATGCAGCTTTCTGGTGTTGCACATTCAACACTTGGGTGCTCAAAACACCCATCAGCAGCAAGAGGAAGACTAGGGAAAATGTTATTCCACTACTGAATGGAGAGGGTGCCTTGGTGACAGAGGATGCAGAGAAAGAAGAGTTACTAAAAGACTTCTTTGCTTCTGTCTCTACTGCTAAGGCCAGTCCTCATGAACTACAGATCCTGAAGACAAGAGAGAGAACTTGGAGGGAGGAGGGCTTTCTGCTAGTTGAGGAGCATTGGGTTAGGGATTATTTAGGCAAAATGGACACCCATGAATCTATGGGCCCAGATAGGATGCACCCAAGAGTGCTGAGGGAGCTGGCAGGGGTCATTGCTGAGCCGCTCTCCATCATCTGCGAGAGGTCATGGAGGGTGACAGAGGTGTATGAGGACTGGAAGAAGCCAATCATTGGCAGAAAGCCAACCTCACTCCAGTCTTCAAAAAATGCAAGATGGAGGAGCCAGGAAACTATAGGCTGATCAGTGTCACCTCTGTCCCTGGAAGGGTGATGGAGCAGCTCATTCTAGAGACCATCTCTAGATATGTCAAGGAAAAGAAAGTGATCAGGAGTAGTCAGGATGGATTCACCAAGTGCAAGTCATGTCTGGCGAACCTGATAGCCTTCTACCATGAGGTGACCGGCTGGATCGATGATGGAAGAGCCATGGATGTTGTCTACCTTGATTTCAGCAAGGCTTTCGACACAGTCTCCCATCACATCCTCATCAGAAAGCTCAGGAAGTGTGGACTGGACGAGTGGACAGTGAAGTGGATGGAGGACTGGTTGAATGGCAGAGTCCAGAGGGTGGTGATAAATGGGGCTGAGTGGACAGTGGTGTCCCACAAGAGTCAGTACTGGCTCCAGTGCTGTTCAACTTGTTCATCAATGACTTGGACGAGGGCACAGAGTGCACCCTCAGCAAGTCTGCAGATGACGCCAAACTGGGTGGAGTGGCCAACACTCCCAAGGGCTGCGCTGCCATTCAGAGAGACCTAGACAGGATGGAGAGCGCAGAGAGGAACCTCATGAGGTTCAACAAGTTCAAGTGCAGGGTCCTGCAGCTGGGGAGGAATAACCCCAGGCACCAGGACAGACTAGGGGTTGACCTGCTGGAAAGCAGCTCCATGGAGAGGGATTTGGGAGTCCTGGTTGACAACAGGTTAACCATGAGGCAGCAATGTGCCCTCGTGGCCAAGAAGGCCAATGGGATCCTGGCTGCATCAGGAGGAGCATTGCCAGCAGGGCGAGGGAGGGGATCCTGCCCCTCTGCTCAGCTCTGGCAAGGCCGCACCTGGAGTATTGGGGGCAGTTCTGGGCTCTCCATTACGAGAGGGACGTGGAGCTTCTAGAGAGGGTCCAGTGGAGAGCAACAAAGATGATTAAGGGACTGGAGCATTTGTCGTATGAGGAAAGACTAAGCAAACTGGGCCTGTTTAGTCTGGAGAAGAGAAGACTGAGAGGAGATTTGATCAATATGTTCAAGTACCTGAGGGGTGATTGTAGGGAGAATGGGGCCAGGCTCCTCTCCATGGTGGCTGGTGACAGGACGAGGGGTAACGGGTGTAAGTTGTAACACAGGAAGTTCCATCTTCATATGAGGAAGAACTTCTTTCCTGTGAGGGTGCCAGAGCCCTGGCACAGGCTGCCCAGAGAGGCTGTGGAGTCTCCTTCTCTGGAGATCTTCCAAACCCACCTGGATGCCACCCTGTGCCCCATGCTCTGGGTGTCCCCACTGGAACAGGGTGGGTGGACTGGATGATCTCTAGAGGCCCCTTCCAACCTCAACCGTTCTGTGAGTCTGTGAAAATAGCTGTGTCCTGATGCTTTAATGTGCATGTACAAGGTCTGACTCAGTAGGTCCCAAAAGCCCAGAGCAGGGGGTTGTAGAAGAACAGAAATCTTATGGCTAGAAGTCTCTGTTGTCTCAAGTGTGACAGTTCAGTGTGGTAGTGTTATAACTAAAAGCCAGGCTAAGCCTGCCAGCTTCAGAGAGAGTGCCTATATGCGTAAGACTAGGTACAATTATTGAACGAACTCTCAGCCCTGACATGCATTTCTCCATTTCTCACCAGGGGATTTTTTAGGTTGATTTTTTTTTTCCTCAAAATGATGCATACCAAACCTTATCCGCGTAAGCCTGCCTCTCTCAGGTGCAGATCCTGGAGCTACTGGGTTTTATAGATGCTGCATGAAGTCAGGGTTAAAGAAAGGTCATAAGGTGTGAGGTTAGAAGCATCATTAGGAGAACCACATAAATAGTGTTTTTAGGCACTTCCTTGCTCTTAGTGCACCTTAACTCACTGCTACCTGCAGTAGAAAGACAAAACTGACAGCAGCAAAGGCAAACCAGATTTCACCCTCATCTGTCACTGTGCAGGATGCAGCGTGTGCAGCTGGAGAGGGGAAGGACAGTTGCACCTCTCTAATATTTGCCAAAGTTTTTCAGCAGCCTCATCCATCAGGAAGGCAAGAGGGTGCTGTGGCACAGCTGCTAGCACCGTGTTTTACAGACCTCTCCCACCCAATGTATGCGTGCAACTCAGAGATGAGGAAGAAAGAAGAGGGCTCGGCATACCCAGAGCTCAGCAAGAATAAATTACTTCTCCTGAATTCAGCTTGATTTAAGGTTTTGACTCCACTTGAATGAAAGCAGTCAAAAATCCTCAGTCAAACGCCTTAAAAATTAACCATTAAATCCCCTGAGGATTCAGCTAAATTAGAAAAAGTATCAGAAAACCCCAGCCAGCAAAGCCATATTTGTAGCCATGCCACCTTTCCATGTGTATAATTTGCCTTTTATGTAAGCTTTACATTTGCTCTGAACAGTTAAACGCTACATTAAGGACACCTGCATAAGCACTTTTTGTTGGTCGGGAGTGAAGGAGACACTCTCACACATAAGTCTTGCAGGAAAATGTCTGGATTGCTTAAAAATATCTTCCAAAAGGTAGTTCTATGGTTGAAACAATTGGAACTAAAGCCAATATGTGGAAAAAAAGGTATTTTCTGGCAATGATAGTTCAGCTTTAGCGTGATGTTACTTACCAGTCTAAAGCTTTCCCTACCATTTGTGGCTAGTCCACATGCTCAGGTAAAGGTTGCCATAAAACGCCGCCTTTGCTCAGATTTCCCAAGCCCTGGGAATAAAGGTGGCACACATGGATACTACACCTTCCCAAACTGGCTAAGACTCTGTTCATTAAAAAAGGAGATCTCTCTCTTCCTGAGATAGGGCCTAAACATTTCTCAACATTACCACCTTAGACAGCCTTCCCCTGCAACCCCACTTTAGGACAGGTCTGCTAAGAGGTCCTTAAATTATGAGTTCAGCTACGCAACAGGGTTGAAGATCTTTTGGAAAATCCTATTGAGCTTTATGGAGAAGCTCTTGTTGAGCTGGATTAGCACTTCTGCAATTTTGCAATGAGGAAGGTGTCACTAGCAAATCTGCTGCCAAAGCAGCATCTTGGCACATCCCCAAGAGACCAGTGAGCTCCTTGAAGATGATTTAAGGCAAAGACAGTTCCTTTTACGTGTGCTCAGGCACCTTCGGAGCTAAAGTCACCCGCCAAGGTTTCTCCAGATGTATTTAAAAAGCACCAACAAAACCAGAGCAAACCCTGCGTAGCTCCCCACTGCCTCCCTGAGCCATCTGCTCCCAGCCTTCCGCTGGTGGTCCCCGTGATGGAGAGCAAAGCGGGATGGATGGCAGGGGTTGGCCTGGATCACCACGCTGCTGCAGTTTCACAACTGGAGGCAGCTGTGGCTCACGGCTCTCCAAGCCCTCGGGAAAACGCAGAGGAGTGATTTCTAAAGAGTCTGGGAGTGAGTCTGGCAGTTCCCCAGGGCAGCAGCCAAATGGTCCCTAGCAGCTGCTGCTCTCCACTGTGTCCAGCCCAAGCTAAAACGGGTCAGCCCACGCACTGGGTGCCACAGTGCCTCTCCTTACTGGCCTGAAGGACCCCAGCCTCATCACAGGTGCACACATCCCCAACCCCATCTCCTCCACTTTGTACAAGTCACACTGTTCTGAGGATCCAGAATAAGTGGTGTTTGGCTACCATCACGCTGTAACACCTGGGCACGAGGTAGCCCTACCTTCCTGGCCAACCCTTCGCCTCGTGCCCGCAGAACCGCGATGCTCTCTTTGCGGCACCAAAAAGAGATGCTCCGCGCTCCTGCCACCGCCAAGGCCCAGCCGACGGTTTCTGGAGAGGGCTCATAGAAATGCCAGGCTTTTCCCAGGCTCTCGGGGTGCCCCGGGCAGGAATGCCGGCAATGCGCTGCCGCAGAGCAGAGCTGTCAGCGTCACTTCCCTCCCGCTGATGCGGCACTCGGAGGACAGGCACAGAGCCCGCTCCGTGTGACGGGAGCCGTGGCTGCGCAGCGGCCAGCAGCAGGGAAGCGCGGCCGAGTGGAACAGGAAACAGTAACGACCCGTGATAAAAGGGAAAAAAAATAGAAGCCAGGACACATGCCTGTAATTCAGCTTCAGGCATCAGTCCATGACCTGTTAAGAGTAATAACAGCCCTAAGAAAAGCAAACAAAGAAATAACTTTTCCACTTAGAAGCTGACTTTTAGAGGAGCACAGTAATTTTTCTTGAGCTCATCGTTCTTTGTAATACGAGAGAGTTCCTCGCGAGGTCATCTGCATGTTGCAGGAACTGCTGGCGCAGAAGGGATCGTGGAAGATTTTTCACCTCCGCTAGCCGTTTAAGGGGCTGTTTGCAAAAGGCACACAGAGACAGCCTTGCAGAGCTCTTCGGCAGGAGATAAGCCCGGTGCCTGTGAGCTACTGCAGCCTTGCACATTGATATTTTTTCCTGTTGGAGAAAAAAAATAATTTGGATAAATGGCAGAGGGAAAAAAAAAAAAAAAAGCTGTTTCAAAATATTTATTTTGCTGAACAAAAGGGTCAAATGATAAAAGAATAAACTGGAAGAAAGTCATTCCCCTCTCTTGTTTCCGTTTTCAACTGTTTTACTGTTTCCACATCTGGAAAAGCTAAAATTAACATTGGATTCATATCTATACAGTCCTTTCAAATTATTATGGGGATGATAACCTCTCCCTGTCCTTGTAATTCGAGGTAAATAGAGGAACTTAATAGCTCAGGAAATTGGCAATAACCTACAACTCCCTTCGCTTTTAGCGCACTGTTTGCACAGTGACTAGTGCTGGTAATACCCAGAAGCTCATTTAATAACCTAAGTCATCTGAAGGTACTAAATCCTTTGTGAAATGTAGCTGTGTTTCATCTTGCTCTCATTTCTAGCAGGTGAGTAACTGCCCCACAGGAGCTTTCAAACCCTGGGACCAGCCAGGCAGGGGAGGCACGAAGCTGGGGCTCCCTTCAGAGACCTGGGATCAAGGGAGGCATCTTTGACACTGCCTTCAAAATCAGCCCTAAGAATGGGGTATGTAACATATACACCTACCTGTACATCACACATACAGCCCGCACAACCTTCAGCGGGTGACACAGGCTTTCTGCTCCCGTGTTTGCTCACCTCTGCAGTGGAAACAGGCTGCACCAGCAAACGGAGAGCCTCCAAGAGCAGGGCTAGCACTAGCTGCATTGGTCCTTTGGCAGAGTTCTAGCTCTGCTGCTATTGTAGATCGTGTATTTTTTTTTTTTTTTGCTTAAAAAATTGCAGTAGGTGTAAAAAAGCAGGAATGTTAAGAAAGAGCATTAATGAAATAATCTCCTGCTAAACAGCATATGACCCAATACTTGAGTTGCCTGTGAGTTATAATCAAAACCATATGTAGAGCCATAAATGTCAAAAATATTTACAAAACACTGACAAGATCTTAAAAACAAAAGCAGCTATTTCCTCATCTCACTGGAAACCTTACAAAATGTGTGGTAAATTGTTTCCTTTGAAATAGTCTCCTCACCCCAGAGCACTGTAGGTTTCATTGTAATGGTTAGTCATTCTATATGTATTTATTGGTATGTAATCAGCAGTCGTAGATTAAACTAACCATTGCAAAATAAAGGTTATGAAATATGGTGAATAAAAGTATTGTTTATGTGAAATCCAGTGTTGTCATAACACCATTTTACGGAAAAGGTAAATCAAAGTATCATCCAAACCACCACTTCTCGGACAGCTTTGTCATTGCCAGACATCTATACCAGAGCCATGTGGAAGGACCAAAAAGTTGTTTAAACTCTCTGTGATTAGTCTATATTGGGGTAAATGTTTCTGTTTCTTTGTGTGTGTGTGTATATATATATATGTGCGTATATATAACACTCTTAAGCTCTCAGCTGACTTCAAAAGAGGTAGTTGAAGAAAGCCATTTAGTTACATTTTCAAAAGGGCTGAGATGTTCTTACTTGGAAATAGGCAATTAGAACAGACACCTTGGTTTATTTCCAATTTGGGTTTGCCTACAAAGGAAGTTGTTCAGCTCCAGGCTGAATTCAACAAAAGCACAACGAATAGTTCTGGTCTGGTTCTAGCTTAATCGGCAAAGAACAGTTCAGACAGGAAGGTGCCTGTATTTTTGATGGAAACCAAATATGAACAGAAAATTCATTACTCCCCCTCCTTGCTTCTTTGGAAAAAAAGGAAAGCCAAAACCAGAATATTATTATACTAATCACTACATTTATTTGCACAAATTATGGGCAGAGATCTTGCTTCAGTAGATTTAAAAATCAGACAAAAAAAAAGAGAAGCAGCAACCATTTTTATAAAAGGCCAAGAACATTTTTTCAGACTGTAATATTCTTGTTAATTTCAATGGATTTTGGTTCAGGCCCACAGATATTATCTTTGTAATTTATATTGCTTCCTGAGTTTCAGAGAGAGTGAAATTGCTCCCATTTCTATTCGGATGACAGTAAACTCTTTGAGAAAACCATATTAATGCAATATTCCCCACTAGGAAAATAGAGGTCATTTTCCAGGGACATTTCATAGGTATAACCAACATGTGAGCATCCTTATTTTACATGTGCTTAGTCAAAACAAAGCAGAGAAATATGTTATCTACACACCTTTATAGTTACTACCACTGATGCAAGGACAGACAGTGACGGATAAAGTTCTTGCTCTGTGCATATTTATGCCCCTTTTCTGTGTATGTGCTCAGAGATACCAACTTATCACTGCCATTAAGAGCTCACAAGGAACATTCTCAAAAAGCTGTAAGCAATGGTGGGAACTTAACATGGACAGTAAATCCACAGATGCTTAATCAAAAGTGCCTAACTCTTCAAAACTGTTGGGCATGTGAGAGGTAGGCAATCTAATCCATTGATTATGGATCAAGTATGAAGTTCAAATGCCTCTTTATTGGACACTTACTATTTAAAACAGTGTCTTATACTTCTGTTACTACAATAACCTTCTTACAGAAGAGGTTATTGATATCCTTCCAGTGAAGGACAACAGCATTAGTAACTATACACACACAAATCAGACTGTATATATGTGTGTGTGTGTGTGTATAGTATTTTTTTTGAGAAAGAGAGAGAGAGAAATAGAGAGAAAACAGAGCTAAGGATTAGACTATACAGTTAGTTAATATACTCCTAGAAGGTGCTTAAACACGGCCCCTACTGCAATACAAATTGACTTTCCAGGAGATCGAGGTACAAAAACAACTCTACTTCTGCAGATGCGGCAAAGCAACAGTCATCATCACACATTTTTCTTTTTACACCTCATTTCCTTTCACATGAGGTAGTAATAAAAACATGTATCTAGAAAAAGGCTATGCCTTATATTAGAAGTGCCCTTTCTGACTACTTATAGGTTACTTGAAATGCAATCACTGCACTTCAGGTGCCTATAGAATACCAAGAAGTCACATTTAATTCTGCACCTCAGACCCTTAATGTCAGACAGAGCCAGGCCCTTGCTGGTCCGGATTATTTGCCTGAGGTCTCCGTGCTGGAGATCCATCCGCTCTGCGTGGGCTGGTTGGATTCCCAGCCAAGTACCGCTGGGTTCCCAGGACCCTCTGTGGGTCCCACACGTCGCACAGCGCAAGGGGCAAGGAGGAGGACTCTGAGCATCATAACGAGATTATGTATAAAGATTAAACGGTCAGTGAAATGGGTCTTTCCTTTGGAAGAGATCTGCATGGGTTAAAAAAATTAAGTCTTTGGAAAAACTTAATTCGAGCCTTAATCATTTTTAAGCTAGGAAAAAACCCAAATGAACCATTTCTTCAGCATAACTGAGATTTCTTTCAATAGATACCTCTTTATTTGAAATGGAATGCATTTTGAAAAATATGAAAAATAAATCACATCTCTCAGAAATTATTTATGAGTCATATTTACACACAATTTTTTTTTGACGACACTGATATTCCTGCTCACAATAGGGTACGCTAGAAAACATTTGGTACATCACCGCAGCCATATCTCAGAAGCTGGCATTTGCATATCATGAAGCTTAAAAAAGAGGAAATACTCCAGGATGTCACAAACATCCACTTGATATCCCTGCCTTTGCCCCCCCACTCAGAACTATCATGGCACAGAATGGATGCCACAGCTTGAACTTTCTCACTGAATCCTGCCCCTCAACCACCTTTTCAGTTTAAGACGTCTGATTCTGACCTGTGTACTGAGTGACTGTCCATACTTTTGCTAACTACAGCTGTGTTTGCTTTACTGGCACTCTTAGTCCGTTACATTAAAGCCATATACCTCTTTTGCCCCCTCTCCATAAAAGGGGAGGGCAACGAGTTTCCTTTTCTCATGGAGCCCCAGTGGGATGGAGAAAGACCTGCAGGACCCACTTCCACAGCCGCTGCTGTGACGGCGCTTAGCCAGGTAGCTCCGACGACGGCTACGCAGCAAGAGAGGGACGAGATTAAGGAAACAGGAATAACAGCATATGACACAACCCAGCCATTTCTTGGTCTAGAGTTGCTACCTGTAGGGGAAGACAGTGAATTTAGAGCAGGAGAAAGTTATGGATTGACCCTTGGTTCGGCCTGATTCACACGGACACAGCCCGAGCCCACAGCCCTGGCCCGACTGCTCCCCTGCAGCTCAGAAGAGAGTCCCGAGGGGCAAGAGGGAGTCTGGGCCCGACCGGCTGACCAAGGCCAGAGCTGCAGAAGAACAACACAGCGGGCAATGAGGACAGGCAGGAGGCTGGGAACGAGTCCGCTCCGAGCGTTTCCGAGAGCACATCCCTCACACCATCGTGAAATAAGAAATGTAACGTGAAAGTGGACACCGACCTTGAGCTGGTGAACTAGAAAACACAACAACATTCGTTCCAAAATTTCTTTTCAAACCTTAATGTCAGCGACATCACTCTAAAACAGTCATCTTTCATTTTCAAAGTACAAACTTTCAGGAAAAAAAATGCTAGCATTTCAGCTTTAAACCAGATCCATACACTTTGGTGGCATTCAGTACGTTTGGGATTCAGTCCACACAGGACAGGAATAACTGCCTCTTCTTGAGGCATATGCGTGTCTCCGATCGCATAGAAATTATTTCTTATCAGTTACATTTATGCTTCAGTAAAAGGCTAAACACATTTTAGTAGGTGAGTTATCGGTCTGTATATCTGAAAGGGTGGATTAGTTGCTCAGTAAAGTGTAATTAAGAACTCTAAAGAGAGGAGCCAAATCGCAATCCATTGTGCGAGTCTTTACCTAGCTCATTAGGGAATCCCCTTGCAGCTCTAATACCCAGGCATTCGTAGAACGACACCAGCAGATGCACAGACTCAGGGAAACCAGCTACTAAGATAGTGAATCTTAGTTCTAGAAGATGCCAGGCACCTTCTCCTTCCACCAGACTCCAGGTAATGGCCAGGAGAGCTGCAGCCTCCCACCCCGAGCTCCTCACAGCCTGCTCCAGCGCCAGCTCCGCAAGGACTGCAGAGGGACGGCAGGGGACCAGGAGGACTGCGCAGTCAGGGACCTCCATTTAGTTCCTGCAAAACCAAGCTTCGCTTCAGGGTACAGAGGAAATCGGGACAGGACAGTGAAGAGCAGTAGCTGACTTGAAGATCTTCCTTCACTTCCTNCCAAGCTTCGCTTCAGGGTACAGAGGAATCGGGAGAGGACAGTGAAGAGCAGTAGCTAACTTGAAGACCTTCCTTCACGTGTCACTTTAGTGTCTCCGTGAAGCACTTAAAGGGTTGGAACCAAGCACAGGCTTTTAGAGACAAATTACACCTTGGTTACCCAAACTGAAAAAAGGCCTGGACACAGAGCTTTCAAAGACCTTGCTTACACTCCCGCAACTTGTAAAGGGGCCAAAAGCAGTTTTCCCTCACCACATCAGTTAAAATAAACATCCCCCAGCTGGAACTTTTTACCTTGAGGCAGCGATAACGGCCGTGCTGTTCTGCATTTAACATGCAACGGGGACCATGAGCTGCTGCGGCAGGAGCGCGAGGGCCACCCGCCTCACGCGCCCCTCCGGGTGCCCCGGGGCTCCCACCGGAGCCGCAGCGAGGGCCCCGCTGGCTCCGAAGAGGCACAGGACACGCCAGCGGCGCCACCAGCCCTTCGCTTTCCCGCTTCGCAGCTTCCTCAGCGTTTTTAGAGGCAACATCGCACGCGTCTCAGCGTCCGAGAGCGCTCAGCACCAGCTAATCACTATCTCAGCTGCAGAGACACTTCCAGCTTATGAAAGCTGTGACCAACATAATCCGTTTGCACACTAAGATGTAGATAACTAAGCTAGGGGCTACTTCACTGCAAGGCATTTAGAAACTTGCATGAAAATTTAGCCAAGGTCAAGAAGCCAGACCCTTCACAGACTGACTGTGCAGAGGAAGCCCTGGGCTCGGATGCCTAGAGGTGTCTGTAAACGCGTCCCAGCTCCTGCCTTCTTGCCTAGAATGAGCAAACACAACACAGATGGTTTGGATCCAAGTGCGAGTCACATACGGCAAGAGAAATTGGTCAGATTCCCCTCAACTCACGCATCGGACTGACTTTCTTTTAACCCTGGAGTAACAATCATTATTTTTGAGTAACTAACTATGTGTAAAGTTGCAATCATCTTCCACCACACGTCTATTTTATAGGAAAGCCACTTTACACCCAGATTCTTACTGTTATTTTCATTACAGAGAAGCGTTTCCGTTCACAGGGAGGGGTGCAGCCGTTTTCCAACCCCTCCCTCCCTGCCTTTTCCCATGCAATTCAATGAGTAGGGGTAAAAGTAGGGGGGGAAAAAAAAAAANGTTATTTTCATTACAGAGAAGCGTTTCCATCCACAAGGAGGGGTGCAGCCGTTTTCCAACCACCCCCCCGCCTTTTCCCATGCAATTCAATGCGTAGGGGTAAAAGCAGGGGAAAAAAAAAAAAAAGAAGAACAAACTCTTGTCAAATTGCACATGGCCAAATTACCCAGAACTTCCTAGTTTCTTTAGCGAGAATATGTAATGTATATGTCTTTTTTTTTCTTTTTGACCCTTTCCTTTTCAGATACGGTCTACATTCAGAAATGTCTTGCAAACAAGCCTTATTTTTTTTTTTTTAAGAAAACAAACAAACAAATAAGAAAAAATAAAACAACCCACGACGGCTAATAAATAAAACACGTTAAAACAAAGTTACAGCACATCGCGTCTCCTAAGACGGAGTCCCAGCGCGCCGAAGGACGCCGAGGCTTCCCACGGCGCTCATAAATAACACGGGTTGAAATGCTTGCGGGCACGGAGCGGGCGGCGGAGCAGCAGCCAGGGCTGGCTCTCCACGGGGCGGCGGAGCGCGAGAGAAATGCCCGGGATGCTCGGAGGATGCTCGGAGGGCGCCGGGCTACGCGGAGCTGGACGCGCTGCGCCGCCGCGGGGCCGGCGGCGGGGCCAGGAGCTGCTGCTGCTTGTGGCGGGTGGAGCGCACGGCGAGCACGGCCTGGCGGTTCTTGTACTGCACCATCTGCAGCGTGATCGCCGCGTTCCAGCCGTGCTCCTGCGCGCACCGAAAGTCGATCTCCTTGCCCTCGGCCATGACCACGGTGAAGTACACGTACTTGCCCTTGCGCTCCACGCAGTCCACCGTCTTCATGTTGGAGAAGTGCAGCTCCTTCATCTTGGCGGCCGGCTCGGCCGGCTGCGGCGGCTGCTGCTGCTGCTGCTGCTGCGGCGGCGGCGGCTGCGGCGGCGGCTGCTGCTTGGGCGGGATGAGCAGCAGTCCCTCCTCGGTGAGGATGCAGCGCTTCTTCTTCCAGAGCTGCAGCAGCCCGTCGCTCCTCTTCTCCAGCACGCCCTCCTTCACGGCCCTGCAGCCGCTCTCCAGCATCGCGGCCCCGGGCGCCAGGCGGCACCAGCCCGGGCCGAGGCGGAGACGGGCGAGCAGCGCCCCGGGCCGCGGAGCGCAGCGCGCGATCCGAGCGCAGCGCAGCG
>VWPW01009388.1:28616-54791 GCA_013389825.1 Crypturellus undulatus | reverse complement strand
CTCCTCCTCCTCCTCGCGCTGAGCGGGGCCGGAGGAGCCGGGGGGGCTCCCCTCCCCCGGGAAACCCGGCGGGCTCCCAAGCTGGAAAGGGTGGAACCAGGCTAGGAAAAGCCCTAGGAAAATAACAAAATCCGCGGGAAAAAACCCAAACAGCTACAAGCACAGCTCCACTCGTCCCATTTCGCTACCACACCACCCCTTCCCCATAGTCTTGGCAGCCAGGAAGGGGGCGAGGCTGTAGGACAGGGCAGCAGGACAAACTAGGAAAAAATCTCCAATATTAATGTCTTTTAATGGAGCCCATCTCCAGCAGCACTAACCCACACTTCCTCTTACGTTTACAAGTTATGAACATTTTCTCTTGAAACGCAAAGATAATGTTGATAAGTTTTTTTTTTTTTCATTCTATTTACCTTTAACATAACCAGAAGACACTCAGATCAGTAACAAAGGCAAGTTACTAGTGACACGTTGAACTCAGCAGGATATTAGCATCTTAAAAGTCCAGTTGTCTATAGAATAGGCCCTTCTTAGAATAGGCAAGATCCATTTCATTCTTGCAATAACCAATGCCAAGTTTAGCAGGTTCCTGGTATTACAAAGACACCCTTCCCAACAGTTTTGACCACAGCTCACCGCAGTGTGAATCTGGGCGCCTGGTGCAGCCACCGGCACTTCCAGCTACGGGAGCGGATCCAAGCAGCCTCTCCCGCGGCTTGACTGGGTAAGAGCACCTCCAGGCCCTTACGTGATGCTTTCTGCAGGTATTCCAGGACTCCTGATTATGTAGAGTGCGCCACAGGGACCCAAGCTCAACTCTGGAATTGTCAAACCACAACAACCACAGCTAGCTAAAATATATTTTATATATATATATTTATATATTAATCCATACCAAGTTATAACTTTTTTGAAATACCAAGTTTACATAAGGTGCAGAGCACTGAACAAAACCCACAGATCAGCTGTCCAATAATTCACTTGAACAATTTCAGTTGTTGCTCCCACCCTGTAAACAGCCGTTTCCTTCAAAATAAATACACTAATTAAATACACGACATAAACCGGTGCTAGACTTAAGGGCAATCCTACCCATTCAAAGACTGCTTTGCACAACACTGCACTAACATTTAGGGATAGTAACACACAATCTAGTACTTTAACGGGTGCTTTTATTGCATATTCTCAGTGCTGATAGTAATTTGTAAGTGTGTAAGGCCAAAGACTTTCAAATACGCAGAGGAATTTGAGTACGTTCATTCTGCTTAGGCCTTGACAGGCGGTCTTATAGCAAGTGTTGAGTATCAGCTTTTTAGCCCAAGTCTGAACACCGAGGCACATACTCTGCTAATGCAGATTCAGCTCTTTATTCCTTGTGAAATTCACCCACGCACATGCCCGGAGTTACACACCTAAAACATCCATGTAAATTTGTGCCCATTAAGCAGGCATTAACAACCACTTAAGAGTCGCTACATTTGAACAAAAACACATCAGTCAAAACCTGCGACACAGTAGAGGTGCACAGCAGCAGAACAAGATACTCTCACCCCACTTCTATCACGGTGAACTTTCTTCCAGCAGGTGACAAAGTTCTTTTTCCTTGACATAAGTTAGAAATAGATTTCTTAAAAGAGTTATTGTTCCTTAAATTTGTATTAAAAAGTCATACTTTAACACAACCACCATGCTGTATGTCCCAGTGGGATTTTACTCTTTTTTTCCCCCATTTTTGAGCTACTGGAATTATTTTAGAAGTTCCCTATGTGCTGTGTGAGTTTTCCCACCACAACGCAGGCCTTGCCTGTGGTCTTCGCAATAACCGATAAGCAGATGCCATCTACTGTCAAACACGGACGCTACAATTTCAAGGAACAGCAGCTCTGATCCTTGGCGACACATTCGAGACATTTGTTCCTTACTGGATTTTTCCTTTTGTTTACGTTATACTGGTAACAGGAATGTTTGCTGTATCTTAAGCTCCTAACTTAAAGACCAGTCATTGAAATTTTGTATGTGTAACCTTGATTAAAGGGTAATTGAAGTGAGAGTAATTAAAGTGTAGTTGTTAAATACTGTTAAATATTCTCAAGTACTTTTGAGAAGCCATCACAAAATACAACAAAAAGGATGGTTTAACTCATGTTCTCTTGCTGCTTTTCATAATAATCTTGCACACAGCTGGAGACAGACCATCAGCTATTAGTGCTGAGGGGATGTTAGTTTTGCTGAGAGATAACCCTCAGTACCAATACGATCTTTTCTGGGACTAAGAAGCAAGTGGCTAAACCAGAAAAGGGTTAAGATGGAGATCTACAAGAAGCATGAGCTGGTCAAGAAGGTAGAGCCATGCCGAGAAGGACGAGACAAACAGTCAAGGGTTGAGAAATCCATGACGAGAGTGTTGCATATGTAATTAAAGCAATTAAACAAGTAGTTATGTCTTAAGAAAGTGTTTGCTTGACCTTCACCACTTCCCAGTAATTTCACTGGAACCTGCTGATCAAAGACTGAAGCACTAAGCATATAATTTGGGGGAAGAGACTTTTCCTCTAATGAAATCTTTTCTCACCGATACCTGTACACACCCCACAGTAAATCACTCGTGAAGAGCAAAGAGACTTCCCATAACTATCAGCCACATTTCCCCAAGCCCCACCATTCCCTGTGACTCACACGGGCACCAAAGGAAGAACCTGCGTGCCACACGCACAAGATCGGCGCTGAGGCGGCCCCAAGCTTCCTCCTCCCACCACGAAGGAGCCTGTCACACTTTGGAGATCATTTGCTTTCAGGAAAGAGGAGAGTGTTTGGAAGCCTGCTGCAGAGCGAGGACAGCCTGCAGAAGGGCTTGGAAGTTCTCAGATTTGACCTGCCATGTGGGCAAACTGCCAACTCCTCTTTATTTGGCAGCGCATACAGAAGTAAGACTTGCCATTTCCAGTAGATTAATTTACCTTCACTTTATGTAGCATTGCCATTATGAATTTATTACCTTGCTATCTGCTTGGAAACTTGTGGGAAACCAGCACATCTCCATTTCTTACCCACAGTAGGTGGGTAAGCAAGGACTTCTCCAACCTACACAAGACATCTTGGACACAGCTGCTCTGTGATGAGGAAAGGCTGGACCAACACAGAACGCAAGGGGAAGTGCTGGGGAGCTGAGTACATCCACACAAAGTTCCTGCAAGCTCCAGCGCAGCAGGCTAACCAGAGCCACTACCTATAGGAATGTCCTCTTATCACTGTCCCTTTTCCTCAGTACTTCAGTATTTTGGGTCCCTAAGGCAGTGAGAAGGCCACAGGGCTTCACCTCCTCCCGAGGGCAGCATGAGGCAGGGAACTCTGCTGCATGGGCACCTGTGGGGGCTGAAGGTCTCTAATGGACACATACAAAGTGATTAACTGAAGTTTTCTATCATTTTTTGAAGCTGACCTATAGCAGTGAGACTTAAAATGAGGGGAAGTGTAAGTAGCAGCTGGAAGGCAAAGATGAGCACATTCAATTCCTGAACAGTTTCTACATTCTGTTGTGGTTTCTCATTTAGCAAACAAACAGGTCCAAGCTGTAACTGCTATCTAGCTTTGGAAAGCCCAACTAAGAATATATACTTACAAAGCCTTTTAGTTATAGAAGACATGATTAAACACCTCACATATCAACATTTGGTAAGTAACTAACCTCAGACAGCATTTGTAATTGCACATGACATCTCCCTTCTCCAGAAACTAAGTCTTAAGAACGCTAAGCTTAAATCTGGTCTCCAGAATACTGTTTTAAAACAGCGCTTGACATTTCTAAAGCTATAGCAGGCAAGGAAAACACTTAGTGCTAATGTAATCTATCTACATTTGCTGAAGGGTTTTGGAATACCAAGCAGTACCCCTCCACACAAAGCATCTGCCCTTCCCCCTCATTCCAACTCTCAGATAACTCTGTTAGCTCCTCCATCAGCAACTACCATTTTTTTCTCCCTAAGGAAATTCCCTTCAGTTCAACAACCAAAACTGTACAGAGAAACACATTTGCTCAACTCTTTAATTTCAGTGCAGCAGTGCAATAACTGACAAGTTCTATTTTCTTGTCAGTGACATTTTCCTAGTCTGACTTGTCCTTAAATATTAAATGAGCAGTTTACCTATGGTTGGTATAAATTCAAGGAAAGTAAAAATAATGAGTCACAAAACTCCAATCAGTGTTGAAAGTTTAATGTTCCTGCTACATACTGCCTTCCAGAATTGGCAAACAAGAGTGTTTGAGATATCACAGAACTATGCTGAGCACCAAAACAGGTTTTATTTAAACCAATGCCATAAGAATTGGCACCTCAATTTGTATGATTATACCCTTCCTTTTGCTGCAGTCTGGAGGGCACAAGAACAGCTGATTTAGTACTGGCAGTTTGATCTAGACAGATGTACACCAGAGTCTGTAGGCTGATATAGGTTCATGGCTCTGCATCTTGCAGGCTGCAGGTGAGCTTTCAGATCTATAAACTCCCATCTTCAAATACTGCATTACATTGATTGGTAGGAAGTTAGCAGATGAGAAGGCAATTTAAGCACAAGCCAGATTTCTTAAGACAAAAACAACAATTTGAGAGATTCCTTGCACAGCTTTTGGCAGTGCTTTCTCTTTTGGTAGTAAGCACAGGCTAGATCTAAGTAAGGACTTTGGATGCTTCTCATATTCAAAGCTGTGACCCATCACCATCCCAAACCCCATGTCAGTAAATACTCACCCCCTTAACATATTGTGCCCTTGGTCTCTGCATGTCTGAAGTTCAAGTTTAAGTAATCATGCTTGGTTCAAACCTAAGCCTGGGAAATACTGAGAGAAACTACCAAGAGATACACAAACACCTGACAGGACAGCATCTCCAAAGCTAAGCATATTCTGTCACGATTAATGTCATCACAGGAACAAAACCACATCTACTTTAACACACAGCTATGGAGCAACAGTCATGTCAGCTTTTTTTTTTTTTTGGTGGTGGTGGTGCGGGGGGCATATTTTTCTACACTGTGAGGCTTCCTTAAAAAAGGTGCAGCACCAACAGTACTCTTATGTACAGCTATCAGCAAGAGCTCTTTCTCCCAAATCCATGGCTATCTGGAGACAAATAGATGAAGTCTGACAGGGATTCTGAAATTAAGCAGTGTGGCACTCAAGCCTGAGGAACACACACACAAAAACCCCCAAAACCAAACCGAACAAAAAACCACCACCAACAGAGTCAGTTCAGTCAGAGCACAGTAGACCTTCCTCTCAGAAGGACTGATGATTTGGGACAGCGGTTTAGGATATGCCTCGTTCTGTCTCCCTAGATGTCTGTTCCCCCAGGCTCCTTCTCACACTACGGGGAGCCTCTGCCTCCCCCTTGCTCTGCTCTATTTAACACTGCAACCCCTTATGGCTACACTTGGAAGTACATCAGGTGCAAGGAGAAGATTTCTCTCCATCCCTGAAAAATTCAACTTGATACTGATTAAAATCTGTACTTCTACAGGTATGCCAAGGACAGGGCTGCACAAAAGACAGTAATATCTGATGGACTGTGGGAGACTTGAGCAGAGGACATCAGTGCCTCCAAGCTGAGTACATTCGTACCCACATCCCGCAGAAGAGCACCTTCACTACTGGACTAGAGGCAAGGACAAGCAAGGCCTGGGAGACTGATCTTACACTGAATACCCAGAACAAAGGACAGGAACCACACCATGCAAAAGCAGTTTAGCAAACAACTTCTTTGGGAGAAGGAAGAAATTCCTTGCTTTTTGGTTCTTCTTTAGATTCTTGCACAGTGAGCAAACAAGCTAGAACGCAGTTAAGTGTCCTAGTCCTCCCCTTAGGCTAGGGAGCAGGTCTGATTCTGGGCATCCTAGCACTGCCCACAGACTGGAAGCCCCAGGCACCTCTCTTGGCTCCAGATTCCATGCAAATGACCACATGCCTTTGAGTAAGGCATGGCAACACCAAAGTCCTTTATCAGATCTAGACCCACTCATGAAAATTTGTCTTCTCAAAATGGCAGTGTTGAGTAATCACTGAAACACACAGCTTAGGCTCACAACTATCACACTGCAAAAAGGAAAGCAGAGATGACACTTCCTAGACAATTAAATTGTGTTTGTTTTTCAAGTGCTATATAATTTACTTTCCAGCAACTCTTGATGATTTTTTTCAATAAAAATTGAACTGCAGCATGAAAGAGACGCCTTAATATTTTACACATGCAGATACACACATCATAATAAAACAAGACTAGCTTCTGAAAATACTAGGTTTTATTCACATCCCAGTGGTAAAACAATAAACCTTAATATGATGACTAGGTTTCCTTTGTAGATCACTATGTCACATAAAATACAAAACCCATAGCATAAACAAGCTGACAGTTATGAATGTTTAATGTGGTCTCATTGGAAATTAAACAAGTTATACTAGTCTTCTCAAGTAGTCAAATTCAAAATGCATCATCACCTCCTAGTTAGTACAAGTCACTGCCATTTTCTATAACAAAGTAATGAAGGCACAGCTAGTGCAAGCAGACTTAAACCCGTTCAGACTACTGGGCTGAAAATACTTTGGTTGGTTCTTCAGGAGAGGATTTTCTCTAAACAAATATTGGTCTCAGTTAACAGTTCTGATAATCTTCACAGCTGCAGTCTAATAGCTACATGACAAAGACTTCACAAGAACCAAACTATGTAGCAATGAATTAACATTCATGCTTTAGGGGATTTGCTGCATTCTACATATTGGCTGAAAATTATACTGTTAAAATGCTAGGTAGATTGAACCTACATTTTAAACTGGTTCTTATGTGTTTGATTTTTATTTTTAACAAATTGGTTACTTAATTCTACCAAGATACAAAACATAAGGCTGTAAGTAACTAATAGTTGTGTTTAGGCTATTACAGTGCAGGTAATCCTCAAGGCCACATACACACTGCTTCACTGCTGCTTGCATTCCGCTGGGTTTTGATCCTTCTGTTAAGAAAAAAAAAAAAAAAAAAAAAAAATCAGTGTGCAGGTACCAGTGTTTTAAAACAACTATTAAAATTGATAAATGTATTTTCTCAAGTTCCAGTACACAAGTGTGTGTTTTTTTGTTTGTTTGTTTTTAATAATATCTTCCCTTAAGCTGTCTCTGAAGAACATCCAGGCCTTTTACACAATTTGAACCAGAAGAAATATCTCTGGGTTGGCAACAATGTCTTACCCAGCCATTGCCTTACTCCAGAACCCACTGTATAGCTATACAAACAAACACCAAATCCCAGTACTCTGTCATCACTCTGGACACATCTTTCAGAAATTCCAGCTGTGAGGAAATTCCCAAGAGAAAGTTCTCTCCTTTGCTATGTTGAGACAGATAAGCAGCAATATCTCACAGCAATGTGGAGATTTAAGGAAAAAGCTTTCCAGAGTTAAAGTTCAGTTGCAATCTTTTATTTCCAAACTTGATCTACATCTTGTTTTACTTCCCTATCTTGTCTGGATAGCTATTTTAGGACTGCATTGCTTTTATAAACTTATTCCTAGCTTTTAGCCTGTGACCACCTTACAACCTTCTATTCTGTGTCAACATCACCCCGAAAGACCATTAATATCTATTCCTAGTTCTCTGGCAGTTCTGGTTCCAGGAGCACTACTTTGCTGTCTTATAGCTCAGTTAAGCCTGATGGGAAAGGACTTACCAGCTTTTGCAAGCAGAACTGCTGAAGTGACAGAAATAAGCAGCACACCTAGCAGCCACTTCATTTTCATTTTAAAAGACTTTCTTGAACAGGAACCAATTTGGGCACTATACCAGATGAAATTACACCAAGAGGTTGTACATTTTAAGATTAACATTTCTACATCCTACATCTTTCCTAGGACTATAACTCTTTCAGTAGTACTTTGATTATAGCTCATATAATTTTCTCTGACAAATTGACTGAATACAACTGTTAAGTATCTTTGTTAGTTTGAATATCCTTATTTGAGCAAGGACATCTCCTAGTCCAAGGGTGAATTAAAAATTCCTGCTAAGGTATCCTGCCTTCGTCTCCATAACTACAGCCTTCACTCAGATGCTTCCAACTGGTCAGGCAGGGGATTTTCCTTCCCTGAGGAATCTATTAATTTAGTGGCTCAACCACTTCTCCAAACTGAGCCCAATTAGTCATTTGCCAAATCCATTAAGTATATTAGATGGACTGACAGTTGCTCTTGGCTGCTCATGAATTAGTTGACTAAGTTCACGTGTGTAGTTATAGACTTCCCCTACCTGAAGAAACACGCTTGCCATTATCTCCCCTAAAAAGGCATCAGTTCAGCCTGGATTTCCCCAGTGTAGGAGAAGAGTCTGTGAGAAGCTCCCAAGCTGAATATGGATTACTCAAACAGTTTTCTCATGTTGTTCTTCAAGTATTTCAGAATACTCATATTGAGCTAAAAAGGAACAGCCTGCAGTAAGACTTATAGAAACCCAAGGCTGACTAGTGTTTAATGCCACAAGTTACTTTTATAAATGTTTTACTATAAGAGCCTCAACAAAGTTGCCTTGCTAGTCTTGAGACTGTCAGAAACAGGACTGAAATAACTTTACAATCAACCCCTAGACACGATTTTTAAATATCTAAACTAAAATAATTATTTTATGATATATGAAAAATTTAAGATGATATAGGAATATTTTAAGAGTATATATAAACACACATAAATTCTTTGCAATTGCTTACTTTTGGTTCATAATCTGGATCATTTTCTTCATCTGCTTCTTCTTCTCCCTCCTGAAAGAGGGCATTTCAGTTTATACACATTCTGCTTACAGAACCATTTTCAAACACATTTTTAATATTAAATTCTATCTAAATACATTAATGCTCACTTCAGGCTATGCATATTGTATTAGTTTTCCCCCTACAAAACTTAGAACTTCAAGATAATTTACGATGTCTTCCCCCAGGCCCTCCCTCACCCCCTGCCCCATATTCGCTGGTCTTACTGATTAGGAAGTACAAGTTATGTTAAAGTGTCCAGAAGATAAAAAAAGAGAAGGAATTCCTGGTTTGGATCATAAGGGAAACTACTTAAGCTCATTATTCAGCTTACCTCATCATCTGCCTCCTCTCCTTCTTCATCATACTAGGAAAGAGAGAAAAAAAAAAAGGTTTAGATAGTGTTATAAATGCATGAAGTTCAGACATCAGTCTATTTTAGATGACTGAAGTTGACCAGGGACCACCTACATTTATTGTACTTTAAGAGCACACAAATCAGAGATTTAGAAGTGTTTTGTCTATTAGCATAAAAACATTCAATCCTTTACACAGATCTCTTCAGCAGAGAAAGTCTATCCCACAGTTCCTCATGTATAATACAAGAAGAGCTTATTAGGTGGTGACAACACTTCTGTCCAGCAGGAGATCTCAAAGTGTAAGGTGGTCTGAGTTGCTTTCCCGTCTCTTAAAGCTGGGGACTAAACTTTACCAGTCTACACTGCAGAAATTCAGCTCAAAGTAGGATTTAATTTAGTCAAATCAATGCAACTGTTACCAGTTCTTGTTCATGTCTTGCACACAAGCTTTTACTCAGACATACTCTACAACATTTAGCTAAGTGTTCATCTTTTACCACAGCATCTACTACAAAGCTCTGAAGTCGCTACTTCCAACAGGTATTAACTGTGAACTGCCTCTTACTTTTCCCTCTGGGAAGCTCTGATGAAACTACTAATGTTGACATGTTCCCTTCTAAGGACACTAACATTACAGGAATCAGAAGTTACACAAATTTTAAGCAGCATTACTTAAAAGCATTTTGCACTGTGGAACAACATTACTTACATCATCATCGTCATCTTCAATAGCTTCTCCTGTGAAGTACAATACAGATCGGGGGACTATACGCTCACGTAAGAAGTGACCTATTTCAAAGTCTGCAGCAAGGATTGCCTCAGAATCATCATCCTGCATAAAGAAGCAACATTACTTCCTAAACAATAATCCAATTATTATTTCTGACACAAACAAACTTTTGACATCGTCAGATACACACAAATCCAGAACTCTGACTTTAATTTTTTTTTTTATTTTAATTCAGGGCTTGCTGGATAGAATTAAAACTGTCAGATCAAATTTTGCACTTAAGAGTTTACGCATGATACAATGTTCCAGGTTCATTTCTCTGGTAAGCCTAATTATACAGAGTTTTAGAGTTTAACATGTACTCTTCCCCTGCTCCCCATTTTTTAAGCACAGAAGTAGTTCAATATAAATATGTTCCCTACCTCCCATGGATCTTCAGCTCATTTATTATATTGTTAAGAACCAAACAAAAGTGTTACGAACACAACATGCAAGTGCTATGCTGACTCACACCTGAGGGGTGATCTTCAGGTCAAAAGGCTTAAAAATTTTAAACATTATGAACATACAACTTTTGGTGTCTTTCTTGACTATTAGAGTTCAACTGGAGTTTCAACAGCATGGTTCTGGAGGCTCTGGCCAGCCTCCTCACACAATAACAGCAACTTATTGCTTGACATTTAAATATTTTCTGTAGTTTTTCCCCCTTACAAAAAGGATTTAAAAAAATAAAAAATAAAGTTGCAGCTTATGGCCACAGGCTTTCCTCTCAGTGAGACTAAGTACACTGAAAACAGTAGGCTCTTGGAGACTTTATGCCTGTTCTACCACTGTTTCCAAGAGCTTTAATAGCTTAAAAAAATGAACAGCACAAAATGCTCACATACACATAGCAATCAAAGGGAAAGACTCTAAGAACACCAAATAAAGTGAAGTCTAATAATAAAGATCACTTTATTTAAAAGTTAACCATTCACAAGCTATCTTTCAAAAAGGAAACTGTTAAGTTTACAAGACTCAAATCCACTGTCCAACTCAACAAGTATTCCTCCTAATAAGGAAAAAGAGAGCAAGTTCATACCATATGCCACATAAATATTACCAGTTAAATATGGAAACATATTGCTTTAAGTCAACTTACCAATTCTCCATTTTCAGGAACTGTAAAAAGAGAATAAAATAAGTCAGTAAAATATATACCACACAAAATCCATTTACATAAATGGATGCATATTCTGTTTACCTTCAGGAGGACTAAAGAAGTTGAAGAAAGAGTCATTAGAAACAGTTTTTGTCACTGTTCTAACTGTGCCACGACCCTTGTGTTTCTGCTTCTTCTTAATCGTTTTTAAAGTAACATTCTTTCCTTTTTTCCAGTCTATTTGGCAACTGGAGAAGGAGAGAGAGAGGGGCAGACAGCTGTGGGTTAATACAATTCCAGCTACTACAATTTGCTGGGACTATTAACTCTAAGGGATACAGTGAACATAAGATATTACAATATGCTCTCTAATCACTGCTAACATGTTTGTATTTCACCAGTGAAAGTAGATAGTTAATTCTGGCAACAAAGTTTTCCCATAAAGTTTTCTTTCCCACTTTCCCTACAAAATACTAGCTTTCGTCTACTATCAGGTTCTACTTAGCATCATATCAAAGAAGGTGTTACACCTTTTTAGTGCTACCTACATATTAGATTTTAAAACTGTAGTAACTTCAAGAGATAATGACAGTCTCTTTTTTAGTTTTGTTTTATGAAATATTGTTATATTTAGACATGCTAATAATATGCAACACTTGATAACACCATCACTGCACAGCAATAGCCATCTCAATCATTCAAACAAGTGGGTAATTTTTGTTCCTACAGCATGAGGGGAAAAAAAAAGTCACGCCTCAGGCTTGTCTGACTTTCAAAGAACTACAGGGGCAAATAAATTACATTAGTAAGACTTGCAGAAATCTCAGTCATGCTCCTAAAACACTCAAATAAACCAGGTACATTGTTTCAGGTAAGAAAAGGCTGTCTTAGTTAAAAAGACAGAAGAAAGTCAGCAAGTACATACTAAGAATGAGAAAGAACAGCCTTGATTATGTACTGATAGGCTCCAAATTAGTTATTGCCACTCAAAAGAGATATTGGCATCATTCTGGTTGGTTTCACCGAAATCTACTTAGCAGCAGCCATAAAGTTAAAAAACACATTAACAAAAAAGGAACATAACTGATCAGAACATGCAAAGCCCTGGTATACCCTCATGCTGGTTATGTGGAGCTGTTTCCTCCCATACTTCTCTTCACAGGGCAAAGGAAATGCATAGAAAACAACTATATAATCTGGGGACATCAGCTAGTTCAGAACAGAAAACATCACTGAAAAGGGAATGTGACAGACCTTTAAAATCATGAGAAAGCTATGGTGGATGGGAGAAAGCTACTCACTATTTTTCAGATAAACTGAAAGGCAAGGAGTTAACATTTAACTGTTATGAAACAAACTGGACAACTGTGATACAGAACTGAAATTGGAACCAAATGCCCCATGTGTTGCCTATATCAGTCAGAAATTAAAAAATATTCAGAAAAAGATCAAAATTTCAGAAAAAGAGTCATCAAGGCCTACAGAGAGATACTCTATCCAGCTTCCACTTCAGTTTCCAAGCAATTGCAGAGGTGTTTCTCACCCAATCTAAAAGTGATTCTAAGCATAAACAGAGGGGGGAAGGGGTCCCTAACATTTCAAAACAATATGAATAGGGAAGACTGAAGCTTTTAAAGAAATTATGCTACTGAAAATGTCAACCTAGCCTAACTGCTTACAAGTTATTAGATAACAATATCTTTCAGCACTTTCACAAACAGGTAGAAAAAAGCTTGTACTTCGATAATGCTAATGCCCATTACTATTAAGTTGAGATTGTTTTGTTTAACTAATACTTACCCTGTACAACCCATGATTTCTGGTCCATCGAAGGAGAACGGATCAGAATCATCTGGCTCTGACCTCATTCTATACGTCTTTGTCAATACTTCATTTGTGAAGTAATCATTCGCTTCAAAGTGAAATTCTAACATGAAACTCTAGGACAATTGCAAAGAGAATCTTCAGCAATTTAGCAATACGCACTTAAAAAGACTCAAGTACTTCAAAGATCCAAAAACAAAAAAAGTACAACAGAACACATTAATCTCTATTAATATCCAAAAGGTGCATGTACAGAACTTATTCTAGAAATTTTACAGCAGATTTGCACAATAAATCTTGAAGTACTTTTGTTTACTACATCGATAAGTTCATTACTTCCAAAAACTGCCTGTAATAATGACACAAGATGTCCGGATGTACAGCTTTCTTGGTGCTACAGTACATAAGATAACTTCTAAACCTAAAATACTAAAATTTAGCAAGCTGTTAAGTTTCTGGCAAGGAAATTACATTACATTAACTTTACCAAAGTGCCTGAAAGTTGAAAAATATCTCAAAATTCAAAGGTGAAATGTAGCCAGCAGACATTAATGCCAAATTCCTCACTCAGAATTTGAAGGTTAAATTTAACAAAACCATTTCATGGAGGACTGCAAAAAAAGTACTAGTCCCATATTATTTTTTGGAAGACAAGAAACCATGTATTTCCAAGATTGCCAAAACACACCTGCCAAGATCCCACCTGCTACACATACCCAAATAAAATAGAATCATATAGCATTAAGTTTGTTTAATAGGTTATACTAACCATAGGCTGTCCAGCTTCTGAAAACTTGACTTTTATATCTTTTAAGTGTTTCAGGATAGGTTCATCATGTTCCTGTAAATAAAAGTAGTAAATTCAATTTTTATATATAAAAAAAAAACTGTACACCAAATTATGTTCTTGCAGAGATAAAAGTCATATATAGTTTGCATTTAACAAGACCATGGTACAGTGCTGAAACACTTTCATGGATATGACCAGCAGATGGCAATAATAGGAACCGTACAGAATTTTCATTATAGCAATATCTCATGCAAACATGAAATAATTTTTAGATATATCTGTTATACCATACACACAGATGCTTACATACACACAGGGAATATAAATAAAAGGTAAAATGACAAGTCCAACAAATTTCACAGTAAAAAAAATTCAGTGTGCTCAGCTGAATACAGTTATTAGAGATGACATCCCAGTACTTATTTCATTTTCACTCTAGCAGAGATGTCAAGCAATGAACTGTTTCTACTCTTTTCTTGGAAAACACACTTGGATTAATTACTAAAGCAACTTTACACAAGCCCAGGTCACCGCCTACCTGAACCATATCACTGAGCAAGTCAACGTTCTTGAACACTGTCAGCCAAAATTCAGGAATTCCTTTAGGGTCTTCTTTTTCTTCATCTTTTTTTTCTTCTTCAAGCTTGGCCTTCTCTTTCATTTCCTCCTTGATAGAATAAAAATGTTAGTCTTTTCTAGATTTTAAGAAAGTACCCACAAGGTTTAGTTAAAAAAGTTTTGTTGATACTAGTATAGATTAAGTTTCATTTGCATGTGTTAAGGCATACATGAAAAATTGTGATTTTTTAAAAATATTTTTTATTTATATATTTAATATATTTACTCAGCCCCTTTTAAGGATTGAAATATTGTGACCCAATTATGATACTCACTGAAATTTCTTCCTCAGCATCTGCTTTCCATTCACATTCTTCCTCTGTAGGTTCATAAATTGCATTGATGATTTCACTTCGCTGGAAGATTAAACCAGATTTTTTTTGCTATCAATCATTGCTATCACCAGTGCCTTACCCAATAATTCCTAATCCTATATTCACACAATTATTGCATTAAGCTCTTAGAAAAAAAATTTACTACAAGCTTGAAGACTCAACAGCTACAATGTTTTCCATCAGCTCAAAATAAGCATCAAACTCCCCAAAGTTTACTACATCTTCAGATATGTTAAAATGACAGGATGAAGCTTAGTATATTGAACTGATTATAGTAACCATGAAACGGGCTGACCAACACTCCTCTTTAATCTTACTTGATATTTACACGGATGGTGACGATGTCAATTCAGTCAAATGGGTACATATGAAACCAAAGTAACTGAGAACATGCATAAGCTTTCAATTCATATTCCCTTGTGTTTTAGAATTACTTCTCAGCTAAAGCTTTTAAGCACAAATCAGATTAGCATTAAAATACCTTGTCAAATAAGGGCTGATAGAGGGCAGCATACTTTCTTTCCAGCTCGTGAACTTCCTCGTAGAACTTAGCTTCTATTTGTGCACACTGAACCTGAAGATTCTTGAGAGCATTCACACGTCTTTTAACAACTTTAGGCAAGCTGAAAAATTCAGAGAGAGAACTGTTACAAACATTGTACTTGAATCCATGCTGTCCTTTCCTTCCTTAACCATCACCCCCAATCAACTTGCCTCAAAACAGATTTTACACTCTATTTTAAGCTTTTTTAGAAAGCTGCACTACTTGAACCATCCACTAAACCACACTAATTCAAAAACTGCTAGCATGGGTTTTTAAACTGATGCTTTAGGTAGACACATAGCTTTCCATATATTCAGACCAAGCTTTGGACAGACTTATGCAACAACACTTCACATTAAAAATACCTTGTACATTATCACTGAACTGCATAGCAAATTCATATGGATGAGTATAAATAAGAAAGAATTACTCATTAGTTGGCTTGTCTTTATGGAAAAAAGTACAAGACAATCAAGTTATTATTCCATTAAGGAAATCAGTCAATCTTCAAAAAAAATCATGAGCTAGTATGATTATTTTTTACATTTATTTTTTTTACATTTATTTATCATTCCCAAAGTGAGGAAGAACTGCTTTGCTAAATAAGTCACTGTATTATATGGTAGATTATATACGTACCAAGAAATTATTAAAACAATCTCCATTATAAATACTTGTCAACTGTAACTAAGCTTCACTTGCAGTAAACTTCACTAACATAAACTTACTGTCAGGACAAAAACACCTACATGAAAGCTTTTAGGGAGATTTATGGAGCAGACGTAGACAGTTTCCATTTCCCAAGAGCTGAGACAGTCCTCAGCACTTGGCTGCAGAAAATTCTGTCAATGCCCCATATTTGCTTAATTTAAGCAGCTGGGCTATGTAATCAAGACACAGTACTAAATGATTACTTTTTCTTGTTAGGGGCAATTTTAGGTTAGGGGAAGTAACCAACAAGAATGTGAAAGCACTGCAAGTTACTATTCATTGCTAATGCTATTTTATCTGTATTCTCCCTAGCAGGTTTATGCTTAACAGAATATCCCGTCTCTGGCTACCAAGACATTTGCCCAAATCAGAAAGGTACCACTGCAGGTACTACCAAAAAAAAGCTCAAGCTTAGTCATGAATGTTCACAAAGGTTTATAACATTCTCATTACTCTCACATGCTCCCAGCACCTAGTCACAATGTCCCCTTGTAGCAATCAAGAACAAGGCCAGAACAAATAGCAACTTCAGTATCATGTTCTCCAGTGGAAAAATAACCTAAGAGGTTGCAAGTCTCAGTCAGGTCAGGAAAAAGTGTTATGGGGAAGGAAAAAAATAATTAAAAAAGGACAACATAAGTAATACAGTTATCACCCAACTGATGCCACATGGATATATTTAGACTAAGAGTACTAGTTCTAGCAATGGCATATAAAAACAATCATGAAATTATGATGGTAGTACCATATATGCTCTGTGTCCAGTTCTAGGTTGTCAGAGCAGCAGGTCTATCTCTTTGTTACAGAATATGCTCTGTACTTTAAGCTCTGTACTTTAAAAGTAAGAACAGTTTCATGGAAGAGAGCCAGTAATAAGCACACAGGAAAGGGGAAAAACAGACCTAGAAGCCTGCACAAGAACACACAAGTGCAAATGGCAAGCATAGCTTGGTGCTCTGAACACAAGCCAGTAATGATTGGTAGCATCACACAAGAACACATCCTCTACCAAGCAGTTGAGGGAATTTCAACTGCTGCTGAAGAGCTAAGTTATGAGATAGATGCCACACCAGCAGATTTTAAGCAAGTGCAGCTGTTTTCCTAGAACTCATTTAGCTTCGAGTAGTTTATCCATCCAGTTCTTTAACAATCCACACAACCACCTTAACACTTCACACTCCTGCTGGCTTCTTTGCCATCTCCGTATCTAGATAAATAAGCTTAAAACAACACTTGGGAAGACACTGAAGAGATGCCTATAAAGAACGATTACACTGGCATGTATGTGTTGACAATGTACAAACTCAGCAAGCTGCACACATTTTCCCACTTTTCCACAGCTTTTTCCACTGCGAGTTCAGTAACTATTTGATACAGTGACAAAGTTGCTATATTTTTATAATAGAGGGTGTGCTACTGTACTTGAAAAGATAAAAATAGTATATCATCTTAGAGGGAACAGCTGAAGACAAGAATGGCATGTAAATCAATAACATGATTCACTTCTTAGATCAAGGACCTAAAAGATTAGTAAAGGTTAGAAAAATATGAAATAACTTCAAAGTAATTTCATCTTAGACAAATCTGAGACATTCCTCCTTCATCTCAAAGAAGGCAGCTATAACTGATACAGATGTGTACCTATATGACAGAGAAAGCGGAAACACAGAATCCCTTTGACTCCATGCACTTTCTTGTAACTATATATATATATATGGAAAGCTACTAGCTAAACCAGCCTTCTTGCATACTTCCACCTTTCCATACTTCTACCTATAGAAACAGGGAAAAGTTGTAGCAGTAGTAATAGGAACAGTAGTAGATAAGCCTATTACTCAGTAGTAGTCCCAGATCAAGTCAACAGGAACATAACAATATTACAGGAAGATAGTCATGTGCTCCATAACTCTTGTGGTTTTGATGGAAAGCTTACCAGCAACAAATTACATAAGCAGCAGAAATGCTATTATTAGTGCAGAGTAAAATGTCAAAGGAGAGGCTGTTTCAAGTCTTGATACAAAAGGAGTCCATGTGAAACACCAGTAAGGCAACCCTTATGTTGTTAACTTTTCTAGTTACACCATAACCACAGGATGATGGTATTAGAAACATTAGGTCCAAGTATTTGCCCATACCTAAACTGACATTTTACAACTATACAATTAAAACAAAGCTATAAAAGACACTTGTAATAGTAGGCAGCGGACTTTGGCCTCTTCAATTCTAAAATTCACTACAGAGTGACTACATAAGGTTTTCTGTCATCTTGGAAACACAAGTAGTTTCAGTACTGGAGACAATATTTTTTAGAAAAGCAAAAGCACTATTTACACCACTCCAGTTATACCAATTTGAGCACACTGTACCTTTCTATATATCCTGTAGATGTTCCTACTAGGCCATCAAGTCTTTCCTGAAGGGCTGCAAGAATCTGAGGATTTTGCATCATCTGCACAGTCAACTGTCGAGCTTAAAAAAAAAAAATACAAATTTGTGAATACAAAATGGACTATCCAAGGAAAGCTATTTTAGTAATAGGAAAAGGTCGCTGGTATACTATATATATGTAATGAGAAACAGGTCAGACAGAAGTGTATCAAAATCTCTCTCCATTTTGTAAGCATGGATCAAGTCTACTCTATCCTCATGATTCAGGAGAAACAGACAATATCTGTATTAAACAATAAGCATTCAGAAAGCTAATTTTTCTTTGTAAAAAAAAAAAAAAAAAGGATTATGTATGCCCCTACAAGTATCAGTTTTGCCTTGAGTTCTTTCAATTTGAACTAACTACAGAAATTCAAGNAAAAAAAAAAAAAAAAAGGATTATTATGATGCCCCTACAAGCATCAGTTTTGCCTTGAGTTCTTTCAATTTGAACTAACTACAGAAATTCAAGGTAGCAGAACTTCTTTAGATATACTCTGGAATAGAGCTGCGATTTTCCTTTCCTTTTACAAAAAATGCAAAGAAGCATGTTTCAGATCTGGATTTAATAAGTGCTTTACTTTGTGTGTGTGCATATGCACACTCATATACACATACCTGTATCACACACAACATTTTCCTATGCAATACATCACATTTTTAAAGCTTTTGGCTGTTGTTATATTTTGAAAGCATCTACTCCTAAGAAATCTTTCTTTTCAACTATATATCCTTCCAGGCAGCCAGCACTGCCTGAATTAGTTATTGACCTTGATTAAAATTAATGACTGCAAATAATTTAAGAATCACCTGTATGATTAGAAAATCCTCCTTATTTCAGAATTTAAGCATATCAGTATGGGCTTCAGTAGTGCTTAGTAGCACATCAGTATTTATGCTTTATCACTTTCATGTAGCTTAAGCAGTAAAATTCATTTAACATTAATTTGAAGGCAAATATGCAGCAGCTCAAAAAAAGTCTTATTTTCATTGTTACCTTTGCTATTGGCATCTTCACCAGCTTCTTCTTCTTCTACTTCTTCAACATCTTCCATATCCTGTTGATCAAGTTCAGCCTGTTCTTTGCTATTAGAAATATTCAGTAACAGGATTGAGAAGTTAATGTTATAAAGAGACTTCTAAAATAGGCTCCACAGCTCACGTTAGAGATCAAGCAAACTGATGGAGCAGTTCTGATCTAAGAAACTAGAAGCCTTAACAGTCAAAGGAAAATGTCTGTCTCTATGGGTTGTTTCACTTTCAACACGCTTAGAACAGTCTGAAGAGCTAATAACTTTCCAGAATTATCAAAACTCCACCTTTTACAAAAGGCTTTTGCCCCCTTATGAATACTCCTGATAAAATGGAGAGGCTTAAACTGAAGACAGGTTCACCTAAGCTATGCTTTGAATGTTATGCAACATGAGCATTCCCAGTAGCGAAAAACTACACGTAGTAAAAAACTGTAGTAACAGGTATGACTACCTTCTCCCTCTCCCACACAAATTCTAACTAACATAGACCCCATTAACTAGTCCTTGTTCCACTTTCAGATTTATTTACCCTGATGATCTCAAATCCGCCTGCCATGAGCAATTCAAGCTCTTCTCCCACGTGCAAGTGATATGTGCTTCATGCTGTGCCACAGTGCCAAGACTACTGCCTTGTAGCAGATACTCTCTCAAGCATCCAGAGAACAGTCATTTAAGGTAAGAAACAGGACACAGCACGATAGTTTGAGCCTTTCTAACCAAGAGATTTTACTTACTTGTCAATGTCTGCCATTCTTTTAGATTTCAAACCCTAGAAAGGAGAAGGAAAAAGAAAAAAAAAAAAGGCACTAAGAACAGCAGCATTAGATTTCCAACATCTACAGCCAGGTGTCAATGGCAAAACAGAAGCGAACTACATAACCTTGGAGAAATAGGATAGAATATACACCGTAATACAAACAGCAGATTCCCATATGGTATTTTGAAATTCTCACACTAAAAAGGTGCATAGAAATACAGAAGACTTTGATCCTGGTTTAAAAGAGATCACCTTATGCAAGCTGAAATACCAGCAAAATAGTGCATTTTATAGCACAGGACAATAGTAATATTACAGAATAAAAAATAGTAAGTTCTAATTTAAAATAATGTATAGAACAAAACAAAAAAATGCAGTAAGAAGAGTCCTACAACCCTTTCAGTAACTGTTACTCACTTCTATAGGAAACAGCAACTACAGAATACTTGCAGCTAACTGGGTTCCTTTTAAAACTAAACGCAAATTAACTTTTCTGTGGATGCATGAATGCATCCACAGCTCGATAAAAACAATCCAAGTAGTTGCTTTAAATACAGATTTACCACATTTCACAACAGATTTGATAACATTGTGCCAAGCTATTTAACAATGCTAATTTCCATGTCCTCAGTGACCAGCATTTAAATGCCCCTGGAAATATCATCCCACAGGCATTTGAGATACTATAAGAATAAAATTTAAATATTCAGACTATTTCAAATCTTACCTACCATGAGGCACCTACTACGTATATCAACATTTTAAATTAGCAAAGTTATAGTTAGAGGACTTCAGTCTCCAGAAGAAAAGATGTTTTTGGTAACCTGAGCTCGCAGACAGCATTCCTCAGGGGGCAATGCTCTATCACTACTACCACAGTACTTTCTCCGGAACTACTGGGCCTACTGGGCCTACTTACCAAGCTATCCACTGCTTCAGGAAGTACAACCACCACTGCACCACAGCCTGCAAATCACAAATCAGCTGCTCTCCACTACACTGAACACACTCAACTTCACAGCTAAAGGTTCAGCTTATAACATGCCCTAGTGAGAATTTTAGCTGCTAAAAACTTTCCCCCCACACCCCTAAGAAAGTGAAAAAAAAAATAAAAAAAAAGAGTACTTAATTTGATAAAAAATGTGTTAGCATGAGAACCTAAACCCAGTAAGATCAGGATACTATCCGTGGCTACAGAGATGCATTAGATTCTAAGCTCTTCAAGTAAGTACATTCAAAATATACTTGCCTAGGGTCATAAACACTTTCCAATAATTACATGGGAAGGAAGCATTCTCTGTCTTAATTTAAGGCAACAGCTTTCAAATGCTAATGAAATTAACGTATGGCAAAAAAGATTCAACTCCCTGGCATCTAGAAAAGCTAAAGAAATGCCTATTTGTCAGTCTGTTTCAGATGGCAAATATGGTGTTAATTATCTGATAAAATATCAGCACCAACATAAACCAAAGGTCATCTAAAAATTCAGCAAGATGAGGAAGTTGCAGCATTGCTTCAGGATTCAGGTTTCCTGCATTTCAGATGCTTGCCTGTGTTACAAGGAGGCAAGCTGTACACATAACCATTTTCAAGGGTCTCCTTCACAGCCCATTCACATTACAGTGATAGCATGGACCAAACACCTGCAGAAACTGAGAAGACACTTTGACTGCACATTCAGATTGATGCCCCCACACTTCTACAGCCATGTCACAACCAACATTACTTTTCATCTGCAAGAAATTCTGATCTGCGGAAAATATAATTTTTTTTGGCTACACCCCCTTAACTGCACTCTACGGAAGACCTTTTCTAGAATACTGGCTATTTCATAGCTTAGAAGCATCACTCACCCACCTTTCATGTATTTCAATATGATTACCTGGCATATTTGTGCAAATTACCTTTTTTCCTGGTAGACAGCAAGGTTCTCTCTCTTACTTCTCCCTTCCCAAATACAGCTTCTCCCCAGCCCACAAAACAGGAGGCAGCTTGTTGAGCCATGGTGTGACCTGTGACAATGTGACCCAAGTGGTCTCATGGAGCCAGTGGGCTCAACAAAACAGCAGCTGACACCTCTTAAGACACAGGTTTCCCAAAACAAACTGGCTTACAGTTCAAGGAAACATTTTCCTTATTTAAGAGCATGAGATTTGCTGTAACCAAGTTAGGCTGCAACAATAATGGTCCCACATAAAGACCTTCAGTAGATGCTTATGGAAAAGAAAGATCATTGTTCATGACTCCCCCCAAAACTCCTGGCTTTCAACAACTCTCACAAAATGTATGCTGGCTCAGAAAATGTAGGTATCTAATGCCCTTCCACCTCAATAAATTTCATGAGCTAGTGCCATCTTTCCTCAGCACCATGCAGAACACCCACAGAGCTCCAAAGCTTAGCCACCACTTAAGTAAAGCTTTGCTTTGAACCCACTATGCAGTAATTTTGCTTGATTTCTTCTTCATCCACTACACTGAGAGGTAGCAAAGATACCCTTCCTCAGAGGGTGATCTCCTTCCTCTCCAAGTGAAAGGGTCTCAGTTTTCTCAGCCTCTCTTTACACGGGATCCACACAATCCCTTTGATCATCCTTGCTGACGTTCCCTATACAGTTATTTTACTTATTCTTTGACATGATGGAGATGGGTGAGATCAGGACAACACAAAAATGCAGGCAAGTCACGAATTTATGCAATAGTTTAAGTGCATGCAATAAGGACATTGCTCTGTTTCCTTTCCAAGTAATTCTAACATTTTTTTTAATGACTACTACCCAACAGCAAGCTGATGTTATCACTCAGGCATCAAACCCTTGAGATGCTGAGTTGTGGCATTCAGCTCAGAGGCCATAGCTAAGTTAGTATTTTCTACCCCGAGGAGAGAGAGAGAGGGAAAAAAAAAAAAAAAAAAAAAAAAAACACACACAACCCACAATTAAACTAGCAGTCTGTTTAAGTCTGCTTTATCATCTGGAATAAAGTAGTACCACAATCAATTTTCATCCCCTTTTCCAAGATCTTTTTTGACCATGTTGAAGTCATGAACCCAAGTACTGCAATCTGTGAAAGTCCACTCACTAGCCCTCCTGTATCAGGAAGGTTACTTACACTTATTAAACCACCTAGGCAAGGCCTATATCTTGTTTCTTAGCTGCCTAGTTTACAGAAAGCCTTTGGATAAGGTTCCTCAGAGGTTTTACAAAATTAAAACAGATTATAACAAACAACTGTCAACTTCAGATCCCTCCCTTCAATGCATTCACATGGGCTTCATCCTAATTTTTCCCCTCTAGTCTCTTTGCACCAATATTCTTCACACATCATCCTCTAATTCTTTCTCCAACTTCACACAATTCAGTTGGAAGAGCTTCTTCCCAGGCTCAGAGAATATTGCTCTCTGCCATATAACAGTTCCAGACAGCAGTTCTTGTGTGGTATGGCTAGAAGGCTTTATGCCAACAGAACCCTGAACTGGCAGACACAACCTGCCAACAGGGATATATAGCTGCACCACACGTACCTCCTTGTCATCAAGTTAAAGTACCTCAAGCTTTGCTATAAATGTAGTTCTACCAGTAAAAAAATCCTGTACAGGGAAACAGGTATTGAGAAAATAGCTTCCTTGGGAGGTAGGGACCCTCACTGCCTTTACACAATGCATATGACAAGGCCCTGGTCTTGTGCAGGAGCTTTACAAACAACAAGCATCACAATCAGTAAAATTAAAATACATACTTTAAATAAATATTGCAATAATCTCCCCAAGCCTTGGGACACAGTACGCCTCCCAGCTACCATCACTCTTCTCCCCGCAAAGCAGAACGACTCAGCCCTCCTTCCTTCCTCATTTCACAGGAGCCTCTAGGATTGTGAGTGGCACCTCAGCAAGAGGAGACATTTGCTCCTATCTCTCCTTGAAGCAATTCCTGGGAGACCTCAGTTCATCGGTGGCCAGTGCAAGATTAAAGGAAACCCTTTACTCTAAGTAGCATCTCAGTCCAGAGCTGAGGCTCAGCCTTGTGACTGGAGCACAAGGCACAGAGGTGCCAATAAGGGGCATCCCTTCACCACTCAAAAGCCAGGAGGTAAATTAATATTTTAAGAATTTCTAAGTTATTGCCTGATATTACAATAGCTAGAGCCACTGAACACTGAGTTATGGGCATGCAGCACTGTCCAGAGACTTCAATTACAGTGAAAGATATTTTGCCACTTATTTTAGAAATACACAGAGGAAAAGAAATGCACATCTTATCTTTGCAGGGCTTTAAAGACAGTACAGCAGAAGTTCATTCATGCTACAAAAAGGAAGCAAAAAGAGCACCAAAGAAAACTACAGTGAGGCCTTCTCAAAGCTAATGTTTGTGCCTTCTTCCACACAGGGAACTTCAGCTTGATCAGAAGGCTGCCCACCATCCCAACGCAATGCATATGTTCTTCCAAAACAGAAACATGAAAGCACCTGCTGATCACAAGCTTAGCCAGACTGAGTGCAGCCTGTAGGAATACAACAGTTTACACAACTATTTTAAAAACTTAAATCTTACTAAACCAAGAGCAAACTTTGCTATTTGCCATGCTGTTTCAATGGTACTTCATTAATCTCTGCTTTAACTTTTCCTAAGTTTTGTCCCTTACACACAGAAAATGACATCAGAACACATTTATCCTCAAATTATCCAGGAACAATTTTTTCATTTTCAAGAAATACTACTGAGCTACGATTTCTTTACTAGCTAATTTCACGTAAGTCTTTAGCCTTCAAGATGTAGCCCTTCTCAAACTCAAATGATTTGGACTTTCCTCTTCCACAGTCTGCCTTTACCCATGCCCAAACCAGTCTGAGCAGTCATAAGTGTGAGCTATGGTGAGGGTGAGGAGCCTTTTTTCCCCTGGAAGGCTGGCTTTTGCCATCATCGACGAGCGCGCTGCTGTTGGGTTGCCCTGACATCCGCCAGGCCTGGGAGGACAGGTCACAGCGAGGTGAATTTGGAGTCAGCTGATGGCACGAGACATTCCTGAGACATTTGTTCCTCCAGCAAAACAGCAGCTTTTTACACAAACACGGAGACAAGCCCTAATTCTGGCAGCTGGCCAACTGTGCTCAGCTGTTGAGCATCTCTGTGGACTCTGCACCACACACAGTGCCCATTCTGACTCTTTCAGCAAAGCTCATTTCCCCTCTCCAGAGGGCCTGCTCACTCAATCAGTTCACAGTGGCATGCAGAAGCAGCCTCTCAAAGAGCTCATGACACAAATGGGCTTTGCGGGGGGAGGACAATACTGCACCCAAGCTACAGGTAGGCACTGCACACACACAGGTCTTAAAGACGACCCTACGCTTCTGCCCAAACGAATTTCCTCAGCAGGCAGTAAGCCCAAGCGCAGCACGTGGGCCAGCCTGTTGGCAAGTGGCACCACAGCCAGGCAGGCCTGGCCTGGCAGAAAGCAGTGCTTAGCAGCAAAGAGCTCAAGCAAACACACGTGCGGTGGGTAAAGCAACCGCAGCAAGAGACAGGAACCTCAGTGGACAAGGGTGGATGGCAGTGAGGAAGAATCCAGCCAGGAAACAGTTAGGTACAAAAAAGATAAACAAAAAGCTGTAGGCTATTCACAAGGCACACAGAACCCAGAAGTGCCAGACGCATTACTGCCTGCCAGGCCAGTTCAACACTTGCATGCCGAGAAACCCAGAATGAATTCATGCGCTGCAGAGACTCAAAATTGATGCTTTGGCCTAACACATCAGAGAGTCAACCTGGAGCTTTTAAAAATATTTCATACTGTCAGTAAAATAAAAAGTTACAAATCTCTTTAGTGGCTTAAGCAAATTATTAGTTTAAGCATCTACAGTCAAAGGGTCTTTCCCTAAGAGCTCTGCTGAGTGTTTTTATCCACATGGATGTCTGAACTAGGTGAACAGTTTCCATGCACTGCGTACTCTTGCAAAGCCCTCAGGTATTAAGATCTAGCAAGACAACTCAATCATTTCACAACTTACACAGAAAGTCACAGTATCAACTGCTGGATAGGAAAGCTGTTACACAGAAGATGGCCTTATAATTCAGTAATGGGGGGAAGGGAGCACTTTTGCCCCTCTTGAAACAGAACGAGGTCTATAATGTATG
>VWPW01009388.1:0-21624 GCA_013389825.1 Crypturellus undulatus | reverse complement strand
TTCACAAGTGTGTTTAAGTCATTTTTATAAATGTCATTATGATTAAGTTTTGTTTTTTTTTTTTTTTTTTTTTTCTCTTTCTGAGCAGCCGCATCTCCAGGCCTCTGCTTTTGCCCTGCCCTGCTTGCCAGCCTAGCGGCAGCGCTGCGGAGCTCCCGGTGGGTAATATCTCCCCGCGCACTCCCCAAGAGGCGTTTATAATCCGCGCTGCGCTCAGAGAAACTTAATTGCCTCGGAGGTTTGAGCTCCTCTCGCTTGGACTGGAGCCAACGGCATCCAGCGCCGTTGGAGCGCCGGGATGGGCGGCACGCGGCGCGGTGGCAAGGGAGTTGTGCTCACCAAGGACACAGCCTCAGGATTTGTACGGCTCATGAGCAATTTACTGCGTTGTCTCTGCTGTCCCGCGCGTTTCTTATCTTTGTTTGTCCAAGGTGGTTTGCAGTCTAAGCTTAGTTATTTAATAATGGAAATGACAGTGAAAGCCGAACCAAAAAAAGCGATGGCTCTGCCTAATATCTGTGACGCAATCCATGTTAAAAGCGAGCAATGGATAAAGGGTCGTTTTCCTCCCTGTACTGCAGCACACCAATCAAGATATTCCAGTAAAATCATGGGCCCTCAATGCAAATGTCAGTGCGGTAAATAAATACCACCTACAAAACACATGTTTAAATGGAGAAATTGGGGGTGTCCGGTTCCCCAAAACATGGAAGTTGGACAGAGATGTGTCTGTGCAGAGAGGGAGGGTGGATTATAACATGGAATTTTAAGTAACTGGGATCAGCAAATGTGAAAGGAGACCAAAGAAGAATCCAGGCAAAAAAATTGCAAAGCGTTGTCCAAGTGATAAGAATTTGGGAGAACGAGGGATGGAAATCTTATATGATTCTAAAATAAAAGTACTTCTAGCCTCCCTCCATCCCCTTAAACTATCAGATTTTAAAATTGTACTAGTTGCTACTATTATTTATCTGAAGTGTCTGATGCTTGGGAGTATGAAGAGACCAGACGTGCACAGAAGACATTTAATAAAGAAATAAGAGCATTTGATTGGTATTTATTGCAACATCAATTATGTTTCATTGCAGACATTGGCTTTATTCAGTCAGAAGTGAGCGAGTGACACAGCAAAGGCTACACTCACACGAGTGTAGGTGGTGTTACGCAAGTGGTATACAAGTGTAGTCTACACAAGTGGTGGATGCAGGAAACGAGGCAGACGGAGTGTGGGGAGTTAAGCTAGACAACAGCGAAGGCCAAGGAGGGGGATAGGTCCTCCAAAGAGCTGCCCACCTGTCTCTAGGTTGGAGATACCTGCCTTTTCACCCCAAATTCACAGACGTCTTTCCCACACCTATTCCTGTGTTTTAATTTATGTCCATTGTCCCTTGTCCTGTCACTGGCCACCACCGAGAAGAGTTTGACCCCATCTGTGTACACAGTGTACATCTGTGTACATAGTGATCTGTGCTGTACATAGTGATCAGATCCACTTCCAATCTTCTCCAGGCTAAACGGGCCCAGCTCACTTAGTCTTTCCTCATACGATAGATGCTCTAGTCCCTGAGTCATCTTCGTGGCTCTATGCTGGACCCTCTCTAGAAGCTCCACGTCCCTCTTGTACTGGGGAGCCCAGAACTGCCCCCAATACTTCAGGTGCGGCCTCACCAGAGCTGAGCAGAGGGGCAGGATCCCTTCCCTCGACCTGCTGGCAACGCTCCTCCTGATGCAGCCAGGATCCCAAACTATATTGGCCTCTTCGTAGGGGACAAAATAAAAGCAGAGTCCTCACATTGGAGAGAGGTCCCCTTCATGAATTTTTGAAGAACACCAGATATGGAAGCATTTTCTAAGAAGAAACAGCTGCAGTGAACACCTAAGCAGGAAGGGGCAAGGGGGAGGACATGCACACCACTCCTCCTTCCATGTGGCGCCTGCCTTCACACACGTATGGAAGAAGAAAAAGATAAGAATATTTCTTATAATGCCTCACTTACGTGCACTTGCAAGATTTCTGGTGTGGGTTGTTCAGCTGTCAAAAACAAGAGTTCAACTCATCCTGTCAGTTATGCAGTCCACTAAAGGAAGTTCAAAGTTAGACCTGAGTTGAAATTAATCCTGTGCTTGAACTTTAATGACCCATATAGTCTTCTTTGCTTTGACCTTTTTATCTTCCTGCAGCAGGTTGCCCGTGGTTTGGAGCATACACTTACACTGTGACTCATTTTTTTAATCTGTCTGCATAGTTGGAGTATTGACTTGATATTACACTGAAAGTCAAACTAACTTTGTTTTCTAAATGAGAGGAATCAAATCACCTGAGAATACATTTGGTATGTTTGCAGGTTTTCCTTGTGAGCATGTATTGCTTTTTGAAATATTATATCTTGAAAGCAAACTTTTGGAAGCTTTGAAATATGTAAAAATGTCCAGGTATAGCTATTGTATGCACAAGGATACAGTATTTTCTACAGATTGGAAGAACTTCAGCAAGAGCCACCAGGAAAATCTCACTGTGGTGTAGTCGGTAAGGCAACTCTCTTGGTTAGAGATTCCAGGTGAAATCACGGCTCCAAATTAGACAGAGGAGGAAGAATTTGGACTGGTCCTGCCATGGGAGCTGTTTATTCTTCCCATGGAGCTATTAGATAGCAAGGAGTCCAAACCTCTCTCTCTCTCTCGAACACGTTATAAGTTTTGTGCACTTTCCAGATAAGTCTTCCTCCTGCATCAGCACCTTGCAAATGTGCTAAGGCTCCAAGAGTGGTTGGCACCATCCAGAGAGTGTGAGGACACTTGAGAACTGAGCACAGGCCTAAGCTTGTACAGGGAGGGGGGCTGAAGAAAGTCAAGCTCTGATGTTATTACGGAAGGCTCTAAAAGCCTGTTGCAAAAGACAGGTGTGGGATAGCGCCTACACCAAAGCCCAGTCTCCCTGAGCGTAGCATATATGCTGTGTCCCTGAGTTGTATTCAGGCTACAACCGAGTTAAAACTACAGTGCTCTAGCTTAGGAGCTAAAATGTAAGTCATGGAGCTCACTATGCTTTGTGGCAGGGGGTTCTTTGGCAGGGTTGTTTTCATTCCCTTTTATACCAACGGAAAGATGCAAAAGGTCCTTACCATGGATTTGATTACACGAAAACCTGAGTGCCCCCTTGCAAAGCAGCACCTAGCATCTGTTAAAGGTTTCGCAGGGCTCGCTCCTGGTGGGCACTGCAAAGCTGTGAGGAATGCAAGGCCATGATCACACACTCTCCTCTCACTATAGCTGACTTAAGTCAGCTCCTGTCACCGTAGCTGACTGTGGCAAACTGACTGATTTCAGCAGTTTGCCACAGTCCCAGCTGCCCAAGGTTACCCCCTCCCAAAATCCATTGGCCGTGCTCCCCGAGTGAGCACTGTGTCGTGGCCCAGGCCGATACGAGTGCTCCCTTTCTGCTTCTGTCTGTAGCTGGCCTGGTTACAATCACCATGGAAGTTATCATCAGTCACTGAAAATGAGAACACTCTCGCTGAACTATTTACAAAATAAATAGCCCAAGGTTCCCCAAGTGCCACAAAGAGATACTTTCTGCTCGGCTCAGTTTCAGACCATGAAGAAATGCTGCACAGAAGCACCACGTTTACCTGCACACAGTGAAACCAATGAATCCAGAATATACCCTTTTAAAGACTGTATTGTTTTCTTGTGGCAAAAAGCAATCGTTTCTACTTTTACAGAATGATTTTTGTAAGCTNTGAAGAAATGCTGCACAGAAGCACCACGTTTACCTGCACACAGTGAAACCAATGAATCCAGAATATTCCCTTTTAAAGACTGCATTGTTTTCTTGTGGCAAAAATCGTTTCTACTTTTACAGAATGATTATTGTAAGCTACACAGCCAGCCAACGAACGGTACCATACAAAGCAGCTGTTATTTCTTCCACCTACTTTTTGAGGGGATAGCTGGGGTTCTTTTTGTTTTGTTTTATTTTAAAGTACATCATCCCAGAAAGCAAGTCATAGTTTATAAACAGTCCCCCAGACAGCACAGAAAGTTCTGCTGAACTATCACGTGGCAAATCATGCAAATCCCCGTGTAGAACTGAATGAACGGCTCTCACCGGTTCCTGTTTTGCACTTGTTTCTGCCTTTGTGAAATGAGAGCAAATTTTCCCTCGGGGAACACGTTTTCAGACAGTGGTAACAGCAAAATAAGAAATACACTGTGTATAACCTTTGAAATGCTGTAATGAAAGACAAAGAAAAATGACATGGTTTGGAAAAAAAATGAATGATGAGAAGTGATTATACACTCTTTTTTGACATAATAAACTTTCAACATCATTCATTTCTAGATATTTTTAACTCTCTGGGGATAAATCGTGACTCTTGTCTTACATTATAGTGATTGCTCATACCTGCTCAAACCAGAAGTAACAGGAAAAAAAGAAGCTTAGGGGATGGCTGAAGAAAATAGGGAAACAATGTGAATTGTAAACTCAGAAAAAGAGTAAACAGTACAGATATATTGAGATGAGTAAGAAATGGAAAGTACAATTACTAGAGAAGCAGTAGAGGAGTTAAAATGTCATGTACAATGCACTTGGTGTTTTTTAGGGTCACTGCCAGGGGCTGGTGCTTACTGCAATTTCTTTTTACAAAGCATTGCATCTCCTGTGGAATAATTCTATCAGAAAAAACTAACCATGCTGATTTAAATATCACTTTAGAATGAACTTTTTTAAGACGTATGTTGCATTTGATAAATTATTAAATTATTAGATTGGAAGAAATCTTTTAATAATGTATCTGAAATGGTTAAGTCATAAGGAAAAAAGACATTAAGAAGAAATAGTTGTATGTCTTGTAGCGCTTATCCTTAATGTATCCCATTTAACAATGACAGCAAAAGAATATACTGAGAAGTTGTTTTTTCCTAGTGTCATTGGTTCATTCACATTATACAATAAAATGCCTTGAAATCTGATAGTTAAGAGTATGTCTGTGGTCTCATAAAGATGTGGGTAATCTATTGCTGGAAGGAGTGAAAAATACCCAGTGCTTGCTTTGTTCCCTTATATGTGAATGGAACGGTCTCTCTCCCTTATCCTGCTGTGGTTCTTTGTCTTTCATAGAACGTATGGTTTGGAGCCTGGTTCAGTTTGGTTTGATTTTTGGTCTGGATCAGAGTGTGCTCGTCACTGAGAGAGCTCTCTGTCACCATTAAAAATAGTTCCATGAGGGATAAGATATATATTCGACCCTAGAGCGGAGCAGGACCTGATTTTCTGGTGCCCCAGCAGTTGTGAGACAAGAGAAGAATCACATTCCAAATAAGAAAGAGAAGTCAATATCCGATTTCTTATGAACTGGAAACTATCCCTTCCCTTTTCCCAAAAGAGAATCATAGACTAAGTAAATAAGAACTCCATATTTATCATTTTCAGTTGATTTGTTTTGTTTTTTTACCATTTCAATATGTCTTTACTAGTATTAATTCTAATTTTGAATGAAATCATGATAAATCTCAAATCTTTTATTAATAAAAATATCAAAATGAAAAACTGCCAATTTTAGAACTTTTTTGTCACCCACTCTTTTGAGTTGAAGCATTTGCTAAGGTTAACTCTTTTGGATGAGCAATTCTGTTTTCAATGAACTGACAATTACCAAATTATTCTCCCATCTTGCCCTTTAAAAATATGTAGCTCTAGTCTGTTATGACCTGGCCTGGGTGAGCTAGTTCCTTCTGCTCCTCTGCACTCCCTTGCAACCTAATTTCTCAGAAGATGGTGAATCTTAAGTAAGTGCAGAGATGAATACAGACTGTTTGCTTTTCTCAATACATTTTTCTAAAGCTTTAGTCTTTGTTTTTTGTTTTTTGTTTTTTGTTTGTTTGTTTTTTCCAGCAACATGGACAGCACTAGCCTGAAGACAGGTATCCTGATATCACAAAGCCTTGCAGGATGCAGGTGGAACAAATTTCAGTCACCCATCTTCAGTCAGTGAAGAACTTAAGTCTTTATATAACTTAGTGTCTCAAAATTACAGCTTGAAAAATAGCACCTTAGGTGGTTGGCATTCAAAGACTGATCAGTTGCATGCTTCAAGATGACTCAGAGATGTCAAAATAGGGATGTGAACAAGCTCTATTACGTTTAAATAAATTTGTAAGAGAAGAACCAAATTTAAATCTCTCTTTTTTTTTTTTTTTTTTTTTTTTTTTTGCTAACAAGCAGTCATTTTCTCTCATTTACTCCTTACTCCTACACTTTTACTTGGGGAGACAGCTGAGAGAGAAAAAGAGGAAAGGAAAGCATATGCAGCTAAAGATCTCCTAGTTCAAGTAAATGATTGCAGTGCCTTACATTATCCTTGCTTTTCCCAGTTCACATTTATAGTTTTGCAGGACAATCTATCAGACACTGACATCTTTTCCATCACAAAGGGGCTCTAGAAGAGCTTGTATTGCTAGGATAATCATAAGCTCAAATCCTGCTTATTGCAATAGGGAAAACACCATTTTGATCGTAAGACCATGTTGGATATTAATGTTGCTGCAGTCCTTCCTGTCAATCTGAGAGGGAAGCGGGCTACCCTGCTTATGAAACCGTTCCATGATAACATCTTTAACTCTATCCTGAGGAGCTGCAGAAGGCCTGCGTGTTTGTGAGACATGACAAGAGCACTATTCGTGTGTTATGGAGGATGTTTGCCTTTGGTAGTATATATCTGCTGTGCTGTAAATACATTTGTGATACCAGGACGATTATATTCATAGAAGAGGAGGGGAATAAACCTACTGAAAATTACAAATTGCAAATAAGGTGTTGTCTACAAGATGCTTCATGAGGTAAAGAAAGTGGTAAAAGGTGAATTGTCTCTGAGGTCCAAACATGAGAGATACAAACAAATATGCACAGCTAACAGACACAGCAGTTTGTGTGGAAGGGCACAGAGAAGGGGGGCAGCACCTCTGCTGAGGAGTGTCCTGAGCAGCAGCAGGGGAACACCACAGGGTACTCTGCCCAGCAGCCACTGGAGCAATCTCCCCTTTCCAGGGGAGCTGACCCAGACTGAGTTCCAGAGAGAGGCTGCAGATCTCCAGGTCTGGGGATGCAGGGAGTTCCTGGGTCCTCTTGAAGATGAGATGGACTCATCCCCTACAGGACCTGTGCAGTGGCGAAGGGACCATGTCACAACAAAAGAGCTGTGGGAGGAGGTCAGCAGACTGTACAGCATCACAGATGATCAAAATGAGTCTGAGCAGATCATCTCTGAGCCCGTGAAGAGACTAGTGTCCCAGCTCCCAGCAGTACCACCAGAGTCTGTTCTTATGAGGCTGGGAAATGGAGAGCAACATGATGGTACGGAATGGAAGCTGATGACTTCTGGTAAGAGGAGGATGGCTCCTGCCTCACCTGCAGATCTGCAGCTACAGAACACCCTGGTTGCAGATGATGAGCAGGGAGCTGTGTCCAGGAAAACATCTGAACCAGCTGTGTTTAAGTGTTGGAAGAGCAGATTTCAGCTTTTTCGGGAACCTGCTTGGAAGAATTCCATGTGATAGCACCCTAGAGACAGCAAGGTACAAGAGAGCTGGTGAGTTTTCAAAACTTACCTCATTTGACCACTTCCTCAAAGCTCAGGAATAGTCCATCCCAACATGCAGAAAGTCAAACAGAGGTGGAAGGAGGACTGAATGGATAGGCAAGGAGCTCCAAAGAGTTGACAAAACTCAAACATAAAAAGGAAGTGTACAAGAGGTGGGAGAAAGGAGCAAGAGGAAGGTGTATAGAGACACTATGTGAGCCTGCAGGGAGGGGATTTGGAGAGCCAAAGCTCACCTGGAGCTACATCTAGGAAGGAACGTGAAGGAACATGAGAAGGGCTTCTATGGGTCTAACTGCAGCAAAAGGAAGATGAGGAAAAATATCATCCCACTGCTTAAAGAAATAAGGGACGTTGCTGACAAAGTACACGCAGAAAGCCGAAACAGTTGATACTTCTTCAACATAGTATCCACGGGTAAGGTTTGCCTGTAGGAACCCCAGGGCCCTGAGACCAGAGAGAAAGTCTGGAGCAAGGAAGACTTACCCTTACTGGAGTAGGGTCAGTTTAGTGAACCCTTAAACAAACTGAACGCACTTAAGTTCATGGGACTTGATATGATGTAGCTGTGAGCGCTGTCACTGAGGATGTCACTTTGAGGCCACTCTTGATCATCTTTGAAAGGTTATAGCAATCAGAAGAGGTTCCTGAAGACTGGAAGGAAGGAAATGTCACTTCTATCTTCAAGGAGAGCAAGAAGGAGTCCCTGAGGAACTGCAGGCAGGTCAGTCTCACCTCAGCCCCGGGAAAAGTGATGGAGTAAATCTTCCTGAAAGTTATTTCCCAACCTATTAAGGACAAGAAGGGACTGAGAGTTGGCTGCATGGATTTATGAAGGAGAGATCATTCCCAACCAACCTGATAGCCCTGGATGAGGAAATGCTGCCTTGGTAGAGGATGGGAGAGCAGTGGATCTTGTTTACCTTGACTTTAGCAAGGCTTTTGGCACTGACCCCCATAACTTCCTCGTAGAAAAATTGATGAAGTATGAACTATGTAAGTGAGATGGACTGAAAGGTGGATAAATTGCAAAGCTCAGAGGGTTGTGATCAGCAGCACAAAGTCCAGCTAGAGGCCTATCACTAATGGTGTCCCCCAGTGGTCAACAGTGGGGTCAATATCATTTAACATATTCGTTAGTGACCTGGACAGTGGTCACTGAGTGCACCCTCAGCAAGTCTGCAGATGATATGAAGTGGGAGGAGTGTTTGATGTACCAGGTGGTTGTACTGCCTTTTGAGGCACCTGAACAGGATGGACAGATGGGTCCATAGTAAGCTCATGTAGTTCAAGAAAGGGAAGTGCCAAATCCTGCACCTGGAGAAGAATAACCCCTTGTAGATTATATCAAACTAGGTGGAGTGACAGATACTTCAGAGGGACCTGGACAGATTGGAGAGTTGGGCAGAGGGGAACTTCATGAGGTTCAACAAGGACAAGTTCAGGGTCCTGGAAGAAGAGAGGATTGAGAGGGGATCTGATCAATATGTACAATACAAATGGGGCAAAACTCTTCTCAGTTGTGGCCAGTAACAGGACAAGGAGTAACGGGTACAAGTTAAAACACAGGAAATTCCATCTCCATGTGAGGAAGAACTTCTTTCCTGTGAGGGTGACAGAGCCCTGGCACAGGCTGCCCAGAGAGGCTGTGGAGTCTCCTTCTCTGGAGATCTTCCAAACCCGCCTGGATGCCACCCTGTGCCACGTGCTCTGGGTGTCCCTGCTGGAGCAGGGGGTTGGACTAGATTATCTCTAGAGGTCCCTCCCAACCTCAACCATTCTGTGATTCTGTAGAAGAAGCTGGGATCCCACTAGCTGGAAAAGAGCTTTGCAGAGAAGGCCCTAGGGGTCTTGGTGGACAACAAGTGGACGGTGAGGCAGTAGTGCGCTTTTGTGACCAAGAAAGCCAATGGTGCCCTGAGCTGCACTGGGCAGAGTGTTGCCATCAGGTGGAGGGAGAGGATCCTTCCCCTCTGCTCAGTCCTGGTGAGGCCACTGCTGGAGTGAGAGTTGTCAAGTCCTGGAAGAGTTTGCCCAGAGACATCGTGGAGTCTCCAGCCCTGGAGACAATCAAACCCTGGGTGGACACAGCCCTCAGTGACCTGCAGTAGCTGAGCCTGCTTGGGCAGAGAGTTGGGCTAGACAGTCACCAGAGGTGGCTGCCAACCTCAGCCAGTCTGTGACTCCGTGATATTTGCATGGAAGCAATGGGTGTTTGATTAGGAAAGTATGAAACGTTATGAAAAAAAAACTCAGCCAAATTTTTCATAATGAAAAATTCCATGTTATTGTATTAATTTAAAACTGCTGAAGCAGTAGCACAGCATGTCTAACACACAGTGCTCACATGTCTGGTTGATTAATTCAAAAATATTCATGCAGATCAAAATTGTGGTCCATGATTTGCATGAGGAAAAAAAAAAGAAAAACCTTGACACCTGAGGACCTGAAAGCTGGCTCTATTCCCTCCTGTTTACTAGTTTTTGTCTATAAAGCCATACTGGCTCCTGGCTATAAAAATAGCATTCTTATGTTCTGCAGAAGAGCAGATTGATTCTGCATCACTTGGTCTTGTATTCTCTATGATTTTGTATTAAATTTGTAGCCTAATTTAGGCTGTTTTCTTGTGAAATATAACTATCTAAAAGTGAGGATAAAACTACTTCAACATTTTTTGTCTGGCAAGATTTTTGTTGCTCCTTTTACTTTTCATCTTCTGTCTTCCACTAGGATAAACAAACCTGCCACACTCAAGATCCCTGTGGTTCTGCTGCATTAGCTGAGAGAGGACAAAGGGCAGAAACTGGGCAGAATCGCACAGGAGGGGAGCAGAGGAAAGAAAGTTTGATAAGAGTCAGGTTTGCTAACTGAACAAAACCATGTGAAAATAAGGTGTGGGATTAATTCACTTAACGACAGATGTGCCCAGCTTCAGTTGCATAATATTTACTGCCCTCTGTGGCTGCTGGGTCCCTCCTCCGCAGGAGTGATGTCTGCAAAACTCCAGGCATGGACAAGTGCAGTTCTCGTTAGAGGTGCTGATCCTTCCCCCTGGGCTATTGCAGCTGTGAGAGCATTGCTGTTTTGGGTCAGATGGGGTTCTTGTCCTCCTTGCCCCATACCTTTTACCCTGAATTTGTCGTGTCAGAAAAAAAACATAATGTTACGGCACATGCCTGAAGGGCAAGAAGGATGGTCAACATTCCTGAGAGGTCTAAATGATACCACAGAGCTATTGTAGTGGGTATGCATATCTTGAGTGAGCAAATCTGCAGCGAGCTGGAGATACCTGGTTACACAGCAGATATTTAAGTAATTTGTGGCAATATTTAAGCATGGAGGAGTCATCAAAGCAAGATGCCAGGAAGATGAACAGGTAATCTGGTGCAACAGTGGTACTATGTGGAGAGGAAGAACAGAAAAGAGACTTGTTAATATCCACATGTGTATGTGTTACATAGATGTCTTCCTGAGAAAATAATTTTGGAATAGTTTTTTGCAACTCCAGAGGAAAAATTAATAATGGATAAAATAGAAAGGAACTCAGAAGAAGTGAAAAGCCTCTCTTTTCACAAATCGCTAAAGAAATTCTGGAAGAGCCATCCTTCCTTGTGTCAAAGGCCAAACTACCAATTCTCTGATTACTTACTAATAGCTGATCAGCCAGTCATGAATTCACTGCTAATGCACAATGAAAAATAATCTGATTTCAACATAAATAATTTATAAGCACTAGAAATCATTGGCAAGATGCATGTAGTTAAAAATGATTCCTACCTTCAGTTTAGGATGGGACAGACATTTTGAAATTAGTCCTGCAAAAAATGAAACAGACAAATTTCTGCTGTAAATTCCAAATTACATTAAAAAATTGTATGAGAAGTCTTCGGGAAGTTCCAGAACTCATTAAGTCTTAGAGAAGTTTTGTTAACTTCAAGTCCAAGTAGTGGCATTTCATATATCAGCATATTAGATATTATATAATACTAATATAAGCATCTACTATTATAAAACGCTACATTTAACATTTCTAACATTTCTAGTTTGCTCATTATTAGATTTTTAGCCATTAATGTTTGTATTAGAATATTGTGGTGTTTCAAAGACCTTATGCGTTAAAGAGTAGTTTGTAACATTAAAGTGGCCTTATATGCATTAGTGTGATAGTGATACAATTAGTGATATAATTAAGTCCCTTTGTAAATGGGATATAAATTCACAGGCGAGTATTGTTCCAAATGTTTATGATTATCGTCTGTTTATCTAGGATGCTCAAAGCTCTAGTTCATTCTAAACCATAAAATATTCACCGTAGTTGAAGAAACATTGCTTTGCAAATGTATATTCTTGACGTTCAATGAACTGGAGGAGCTCTGCTTCATTAAACTGAGTCTGCTCTCGCATCCTCCAAAAATATCTCAGCGTACAGCCATTCCTCCCAAGCCCCAGCAGGCAGGGAGCCCGGGCCTGCCTCCCGATCAGTTTTCAGTCTCTTAGGATCTCATTAGCTGCTCAACGCGCCGGCTGGCTGGAGGCTGCCTGAGACAGTGTTGCTGCTGCTGTTGCCCCAGTCCCAGGGACCTGCTCTGACTTGGCCTCCCGGTTCCCTGTGCAGGTTCCCTCCGGGCTGCACGGTGCTGACTGGTTGTCCCCTCAGACCTCGGCTCAGCACCCGGCCGCATCGCGGCCACGCTCCTCCGCCCCGGTGTCCCTGACCGCGGGATGCCCTTGGCCTAAAGGCCCATTGCCCGTCAAGTCTCTCCTCCACTTGCTTTGCCCTGGTTCTGTATTGTAACTTGGCTGTAAACACAGCTTAACCTTCAGCTTATGAGATCAATACCTAATCGATCGCTGTTAGAGTCAGACTATCTCATTCTTCTTACCCACATTTGAGTTTATATTCCCATCGATGAACTGAAAACATCTGCTAGATTGAGGTTGGGGAAGCAGACACAACGAAGCACAACTTCAAGGACTTCATGATTCTATAGGTAAACACTGAACGTTTTGAAGATTATTGAAAAAAATAACTGCTTTCTGTTTGAATATATTTTCTGGTGCTAGTGGTTAACTGTGCCATATTTTTAGGAAAGGCTTCTCAAGGGAACTTCTCAAACAAGTGGTTACTCCTTCATAGGACATCAGTGAGAGTCTCTCAAGAGTTTTGGTATCCATTCAGCAGAGAAAACACCCCAGCTGCCATGGGTGGGCATGATCTGGATTTTTTTTTTTTTCCAAAGCAAAGGTAGTGATAGCTGACTGCGGGCCTGTGTTGTTTTTCATATATTATTCAGCAAGGGAAACAATGAAGTTATCTCCCAGACTGTAAAATGCTGCTAATTTGTTGCTTTGGACTTGGCGGGATATTATCAAGACCAGCTGAAGTATTCGGATAGGTGTCTGCACACTTCAGTGAATCTGTGAAGAAAATAAAAATAGGTACTGAAAGTACTGGAAGTCCGTCATAGCCATTAGGAGAGGGTTAAAAATTCTCCATGGTTACAGCTTTTCCAGGGGCTTGGGAACTCAGGATAGCACACTCCCATGTAGGCACTGGGTACTCACAGACTCAGGTACATACACCTTGGCACAGGTGGCAGAGACCACAATTTAAAAAGGGAGCTTTACATTTTGATTATTTGAGATAAGCAGGATGCAGAGTACGTAAGAGCAAAGGAAAGAGTTGCAGATCTCTGATCCTTAGAAGCACTTCTGCATAGATCCTGATCTGAACAGCTTGTCATCTCTCAGCAATACCTAGAATTGCTCCCTGCTTTGGTTTTCCATCCTGTAACTACACAGCTTCTCCATAGAATCATAGAATGCCTAAGGTTGGAAGGGACCTCTAGAGATCATCTAGTCCAACCTCCCTGCACACACAGGACCACCCAGAGCACGGGGCACAGGGTGGCATCCAAGCGGGTCTTGAAGATCTCCAGAGAAGGAGACTCCACAACCTCTCTGGGCAGCCTGTTCCAGGGCTCCGTCACCCTCACTGTTAAAAAAATTTTCCTTAAGTTCCTGTGGAACTTTTGGTGTCTCAGTTTGTGGCCATTTCTTCTAGTTCTGTTGGTGGTCACCACTGAAAAGAGGCCACCTCCATCCTCTTCCCTCCCTCCCTTGAGGTACTTATAGACACTGTCCAGGTCCCCTCTCAGCCTCCTCTTCTCCAGGCTGAACAGGCCCAGCTCCCTCAGCCTCTCCTCATAGGGCAGATGTTCCAGGCCCCTGATCATCCTCGTGGCCCTGCGCTGGACTCTCTCCAGCAGCTCCACATCCCTCTTGTACTGGGGGGCCCAGAACTGGACACAGTGCTCCAGATGTGGCCTCACCAGGGCTGAGTAGAGGGACAGGATCACCTCTCTCGACCCGCTGGAGAAAAAAATCATTAGTGGCATGTGCACATGCAGCCACGATTTAATGGGATTATCGTTCTGGAGCAGTATAATTTAAGCTCTTTTTTAGAAGGGGTATATTTATCTGCCTCATCTGCATCAGTTGTGTTTGCTGGGGATATGCAACCATTAAGTGGATCACTTGAAGCAAAACTGCACTGTGCTAAAGCAGGTAAAATCATCCCACCTGCCACACACTTAAAGGGCCTTCCAGTTCCTTCCTTCCGTCCTCATCTGACTGCCCGTCTCTGCCTCCACTGATGGGAGAGGGCAAGGGTTCCTGCGCTCGCAGGAAGTGTATTACTCTGCATTACGGTCTACTTTGACAAACTGGCTCCTTCCTGATCAAAGCAGAAATTTCTGCTTGCAGCCTTGTGAACTGCAGCTTTACACTGCTTCTGAAACTGTTGTTTTCATCTCCTTTCTGTGGGAGCTGATTGTACTTCAGAAGTGCCTCAGATAGACAGGACTCAGGTAGCCTACTGACAACCACTGAGTCATCCGGAGGCTGTGGTGTGTGTGTGGGGAATTCAGGTTTTCAGAGAACGTACCCCTTTCTTAATGTCATGATTATGACATGTTTTTAGAGCACTCTTCAGGGCTCCAGACCTTGCATTGAATCAGTACTTCACATTCAGAATAATCCCTGTCAAGCGCAGGTGACATTGTGGGTGCCATAAACGACATGTGGCATAGTAAAAAATACACGTCAAGGCAAACACTGATTTATGGTCTCTCCAGTAAAACCCCAAGGACGTTTTGGGTAAGAAGAATGCAATGTTGGCATGGTTCTCCGAAGAGAAAGGAAGAGGCAGCTGGGGAAAATGAGATTACCTGCTTGGCCTTGGTTTTCCTTTGCCCTATCATTCCTTACTCTGTATTTAGCCAACAGCAGACCACTTTTGGAGCAGGTTTTCCTGTACCATCGCAGAGCATACTCCACAAGTATGAGTCCTCCTAGTCATTTCATAAGGACAGCATCTGGCCCAGAGTCCTCAGCAAGGAAAGACCACAAGGATCATCAGACTGGATCTCAAAAGGATTTTCCAGATTACAGCTCAAGTTGACTTTATATCAAAGATAAAGCTAGTAGGTGAACCTAGAGGGTGAGATTTCTGTCTGCTCATGGGAGATCTTACTGGAGGTCAAGCGACCTCCATGAAGAGGCCAACCGGGTAGTCTTACTTGGTCAGAAAGAAGGCGACACTGTACAAGGTAAGTGTAGTCACTCCTCTTTGATGATCACATAGTTCACGGACGAAGTGATATTCAAGATAGAGATGGTCTTAGGTCCCTAAGGATAATGAATCTCTTGGGAATTCAAAGGAGAAGCACAGGTTGCAGGAAGACTCAGGAAACTCAGACAAATTTTAATGACCACATATTTACAGTCCTGTGTACCTATTTACAGTCACAGTATCACAAAACATAATTCTGATGATTAAGGGACGGTCAAGCTTTATTACATTATTACAGCACATGTTGTAAAAAGGGTCAAAAAGAGAAAAAGTATTATGGTGAAGAAATTTCTGACTCTGCTAACTTTGTCAATGCTCTTATTAGCACCTTATCAATTATTAATTGTTCTGGCTGCTGCAGTTATTACTGATCCATATTAATCCTTCTGAAGAGCAAGAGATGATGACACCAGACTGCATGCCTTGTCTTTCATATCCTACAGCTGGTCAGGAATTTTCCAGTGAAACAGCTGCTCATTGGAAGATGTATATTCTCCAAAACCTCTGCTTTTGGTGGAAATCTACACATTTCGTTAATTTCTATTGAGAAAGTCTTTTCAGATCAATCATGGACTTTCTATAGCCAACATCCATGAGGAGGGTTGTCCCTGAGAACATGAGTTAAACAGTTCTTTTTTCTTCCTTGTAATTCATACAAAGTAAAGGAGAGGAGACTAAGGAACACATAGCATAGAGCTATGTGAGGGGCTGCAATAGGCACCTGAGATATAAGATATAAGACCAATTTTGCCTACTCTGACTTCACACAATGGAAATAGTAAGAACTCATCTTCATGGGATTGTAAAAATACATTAGATGAGAGTGGCATTTTTTTCTTTGGCAATTAGACCTTCTGCAATTAATAACAGCTTAAGACAGCAAGCTCAAATCTTTACAAAACAATAGAGAAATAATACCTGCTTTTGTTAGGTATGACTCATTAATGTTTCAAACATTTTGTAAGAGTCACAGCTAGAGGAGAAGACTCTCATAGGAGAAAAAGTGATTAGCCTTAAGACATTATCATTACAATCAAATATTGCGTTAAGTCTATTTTATTCAGAATGCAAAAGATTTTCAAAATACTTAAAAATACAGCTATACCATCTTCTTCCTAAAATCCCACTGAGTTGTAGTAAATATAGCAATAATATCTAGATCTCCTGGGTCCCACTAAAATGTTTTCTCATTAAGGACATTTTAAAGAATCTTCTTTCTTTTTTGTCTTCTGTGCTCCTGTCTACGTCAATGTTCTTTCTGCATACCAAAAGGGTTAATGATTTTCTGCAACAAAGAGTTATGGCCGTGTAACAAATGGTTGTATTTAAATGTACATATGCCGGGAAAGTCTTCTGCAAGGTAATGTACCCACTAAGCCTTGAGATACAAGATGCTACTGACTCAGGCTTTGCTACCGTGCAGATTGCTCATCTTTGCTTTTAAGATGAACATTGGTCTTTGGCATGGCCCAGGGGAACAAAAAGTAGTTTTGTTGTGAGAAGAAACAAAGACAAAGAACAGCAAGGAAATGTCCAGCATGTGAGTAACAACAAGAATGAAGTGTAATGAGGTATGAAAATGCTAGGAAATAGAGGTGAGTGGGATGGCAGAGCAACATGGACCTTTGGGAGAGGATGTCTGTGCCCTGAAAGCCTTTCTGTCCAATGCTACAGAGAAATCTGAAGGTCAGGCTGGAGTGAATCCTCTTCCAGGCACTTCAGGGAGACAGTGAAAGGACTGAGCTCAAGGCAAAAACATAACTTGCTTTTTTGGAGCAGGAGAAGACGAGTTATCCTCTTTTTGAATTTAGTTACTATTCAGAATGTACTTTTAATTTGGTTTGATTTAAGCAGAGTTCAGAAAGCCAAGCTTCTAAATCTCCTAAGTAATTTAGATTTGAACTCAGCTTTTGATAGAGAGAGAGGTGATACCTTCACCCAGTGCCTACTTTTGCTCAGATTAACATCATTTCAGGCAAAGGACAAGGGTGTCAGAATCTCTCTAAGGATATTATTGAACTCATGGAAGCATAGGAAAGCTAGGAAAAAAAAGTAAGAATAAGGATTTGCAATAGTGCTAGATAAGAAAAAAAAATGGAACAGCTGAAATAAAATGGCTGCCTATTCTCTAAAGTCAATAGAATAGGAATATCATTAAACTGAATAGATTATTCCTCTTCAGTCTCACAGGGACAGTGCTCCTGCATGCACCTGTATGTGGGAACCCCCACACTTACCTTTGAGACATGGATATTCACCTGCACTTTCTCAATTCTCTTTTAATCCTTGAAAATAGAGCTGAATAAAGCTCTGCCCTGTTTTCTGAACTTTGAGCTCTGGGAAATTTCCTCAGCTTCCAGGTTTTGTTCTGTTTGGGTTCCTTTCTCTACAGTTGCATATGCCCATGAGAAGGTCCTTCCACTGCTGGGGTCCACACTTCAAGCATCTTGCACAAGGGGTTCTTTCTTGCAAGAGGGAGTTTTAGCAAGGTGAGCTGCATTAATAATAATTCCCTACGGAAGTTATAAGTAGCCCTAAGCGGTAAAGTTTTTTGCCTTTCATGCTACTCAACTTCAGAGGTTCTAAGGCTATATTAGTCTTTAAAGCTGTGTAATGTGCAGACCAACATTTACTTGAATGGGAAAAAAAGGCACCACTATCTGTTCGTTTTGCAAAATATATGTAATCATTTTCTGTGTTTTTTTTTTTTTCATAATGAAATATTGTGTTTTCCCAGAGTCATTTGAGTTTCGAGCATTGTGCAGAGAGATAACAGGCAGAATGCAATTGTGTCAGTCAAGCAACTTGTTGGGCTATGGTTTTTCCAGCTTAGCATCACTTAGTATCAATATTTTCAGATGAGAGACACAGAAGACAGAAAAATATGAGCTATGTGAAAATATGCTATGTCATGGGTTAGATGCAATATTCATGTGAGTTATTTTAAATCTTCATTTGCAGGATCCCAAACATTAAGGAAATAGCCCAGCCTATATTAGCCAGCTTTTTTAAGAAAATCAGAATTAGGAGCTCTTTGTCTGCCTGCCCACCCGTCTGTCTCCTGCGTGTGCCATTCCTCCCACTCTGCACATCATAAGCCAGGGGTGGATTGCAGCTGAAGCTGAGAGGAAAGTAGGGAGCTTGCAAGTAACACAGTTGCTAACAGCTTTACACATCGGAGCAAAACCACAGGAATTGTCCCACAACTACACTCGGAGTAGCTGCAAGGCGGTGGATCCACTTCCCTCGCACCACCTAGCAAAACTCTCCCGGTAGAAGGGCTTAGCGATGACCCAGTTTGGACGCAGCTTTCAGTGAGAGAGACCTCGCTGTTACAGTGAGTCTGTAGGAAACTCGGCGCTGAACAGTACTCTATGTATCCACCTTCAAACTGGCATAATCATAAGACAAGATGTAGTGGATAGCGCTGATAGGGTAACTGTACTGTTGATGACCATGATTGGGATCAGCACTTTTTTTTTCAGATTTGTCCCCTCTCTCCTGCTCTCTTCTTTTGCTCCCCTCTCTCTGCTCAGCATGCAGACACATGTTCACACAAAACACTCCTTGAGAAAGGTTTGGGCAAGGTTTACTCATGGGCTGTGAAGGCAGAGAGGTAAGAGCCAGAGACTTTAAGGGGAGAAAGATGTGAGTGGGTATTTCAGTAGGGGGACTCAGGTCATAGGGATTTAGTTCTGAATTCTGCCTGCTCCACATGCTTCTCCACTTCTGTTCTTTCTCTCCATAGTGGGAATTACTGAGTTTCCTTCTCTTCATGTAGACTGTGCAGGCGGGGGTGTCTCTATATGCCTAGTAGAGCTCTGATCTCACATGAGCATTGTCAAAAACCCTCTCCGGCTTTCCTCTGGAGCAAGAGGGAGGTGGATCACGTCATCTTGGCTGAGGACTCCTAGCGTGGAAGTGACCTGGGTCTGCAGCCCTTCTCCAGACCAGACCAGGCTCAGGGGAAGCACCATCAGAATGGGAATTCCCATGGACACCTGTTTTCCCCATGTGCAGGCATCATACGCCTCCTGTTTCCTCTGCCAGCACGAGGACACTGTGACAAATTGCATGCTGTTGCTGTAAATTATTAATTATTACAAGCAAGAAAACTACCTTAAAAATTGTCTTGCTTGTTGACTTTATGTAATTCATAACAAATGACTACAAATTACTGGTCAAATGATCCATAGAATCCCATAATTCCAGCTTTCGGCACCCAACCCCTATAGCAGCTGGGGAGATCATTCTGCCCCTCTCCCATTTTGGACTACTCTTTCCATACACATGCTCAGACAGGAGGAAAAATGCTCACAGTGCCTTGATCTGTTTATTTATAACTTGCAGAGGAAGCTTGGATGGCAGCATCCCAGTCACATCTCACAAGTTAAAAAAAAAAATCTTACATGGAGTGCTGTATTTAAATTAAACAGACACACACTATGCCAGAATCGCTTTGCCAGTTTGCTTTCCTTCCTGATAAAAAAAAAAAAAAAAAAAGATAAATTATTCAGTTAGTAGCATTGTACTTGCCTCTCATATTTAAAATTACTCCAGAATGGAAGTTCTTACTGAAAAGGATCTAATTTTAGCGTGCTGATGGGAAGCAGAGATACCAGTTCCACATTTAGCTCTCCTCCCCACCGCCCCCGTTCACATTTTCAGGGGAATTCAGAGCGCAGCGCAGGTGCCAGACTGGCAGCCTTGGAAACTCGCAGGCTCCCTTTATCTGCAGGCTGCCGCGTCCTGCGCCGCTGCGGCGAGAGGCTCAAGGCTGAGAGGCCACCTCGCGCTTTCGAGCATTAACTCCTCGGAGGGCCTGCAGCAGCAGCAAGTTGCTGGGTTTATGTTATTCCCCTGGGTGCTGGGGAAGAAGAACGCCTCCTGCACAGGCACTGTTAGGTTATCCTGCAAAATCTGCAAAATCTGCGATCAGCAGCATCAAGGAGGAGGGTGGGGAAGGAACAATCCATCCCCAAGCTCCACCTGGAGCCTGGGTTTTGCAGCCCGACAGTGAGTTTGCAAAGAGAGGAAGCGCTCAGAGCCAGCGGTTTTGGCCGTGTCTTGGCGTTATGTGTGCCCACATAACACGTGTTGGCCCGTTGCTGCGCTCCTCCGCAGGCGGGCGGGCTGGTGCCCGCGGGTCGCGGGGGCTCCGCTGCTTCCCGCAGCTCCGCGAGCCCTGCTGGGCTGCCCACATCCGCGGCGCTGACACCCCGCGTCCGCACTAGGTGAAATGAGTTTAAAAAAAGAATTTCGTTTTATTCCCAGCAGTTTTGTTTTCAGAAGGAGCTGGCAAATCGGTGCTGTTGTTTCTCGCTCCGGGTATACACGAGAGCTGAGCGTGGGGCGGCCGCAGACGGGAAGGAACCGGGCGCAGTGCGTGGCGTGCAGCCCGTGCAGAAGCGCACGCCGAGCGGTGAAAGGTTTAGAGGCACCCAGTGATATCGGCCTGGAAATATCTGGCTGGGAGAGCTGACACCGTTCCAACATTTCTGCAAAGAAAGAGCCTGTTCATTTTAGCCATAGTCCATCTTTTTTTTTTAATGTTTTTTTCCCACACAGCACTCTGTAAGTGGAGTCTGTCCTGTGACTTGCTCTAATCCTCGCTGCATTAAAAATGTATCTTGTTCTGTTACGCTGCTGCAGTTCTTGGTGTGAAACACAACAACACAGCTGGCAGGTTGTTACTAGCGTAACCCATGCCATGTGTCACACACCCTGGTCCTGATAGCAACTTCTGATAGATGTCTGCGGCACTGGGTGTGAAAAAATTAATTCAAGGCAGACTGGATGACGAACACCTTGGTTTAGCAGCTTATCAGCTAATCTGCAGTTATTTTGTAAGGTTTTTAGTGAAATTTTGTCCGATCTCTCAACCTGTTTCAGTGAAGATTCATGGATTTGAGGGTGTTCTTTTCTTTCTTTTTGCCTTTGATTTGTTTCCTGAAGGTTTGTTTTATAGAGCCATTCAATCTCTTAACATTTATCTGAAAAAAAAAAAGGATTTGAAATGTTGGACGGACTTTGAAAGCTGTCTGGATAAAACACTAGAACATAAAAAGGACAGACCTTCAGAACGTGACCCAAAAGATTCGCTGGACTTGGTCTTGCTCCTTTTTTTTCCGAGCTGTCTTGAAGAGCACACTGCTACTGGGGCTTCATTGTATGAAGCATCCCAAGCCATCCTACATTTCCGTGTCTTTGTATGGTCAAGATTTGGATCAAGTGACCAAGCAAACTGAGTTCTAGCTCATGTCGTGCTCTCTTTTCTTTTGCTCTTGCCTCTGTCCACACGCATGGCAGCGCATGGAAACACAGGACAGACGAGGTCTTCCTGCAGGGACTCAGGTGGTGAGCACAGCCTCTGGCTTCCTATTGACCAGGCAA
>VWPW01009380.1:2992-14608 GCA_013389825.1 Crypturellus undulatus | reverse complement strand
CCTTCCCAACGCGGATTCTAATCGGGTGCGCAGATAATGGGAAACACTTTCAGCATGCCCATATCTCCCGCCTGTTTTGCTCCTCGTTTTACTGAAGCCCACTTATCGTGCGGATCCAGGGGGTATAGGTCTGACTCCTTTTCAGGGTCAATAGGACCCGAGTCAAAAAGTCCTGGTCATCAGATGGCAATACCGCGAAGGCTTTTGCAGTGTTTTTTTTTTTCTGATTCTTATCAGGACATGATTGAGGTAATGGAGGCGCCGAGGGGATGGCAGGGGCTCCGATCCCATCATTTATGTTCGACTGCAACCCACTATGAGATTTCAATGCTTCAAATACAACTCGCCATTATGGCAGCAGGTTAGCAGCAGCCTTATCGCCGCGTGTGGCACTATCCCACTGTTGGACCCCAATTTGATCCCATCTCTCCAGATTAAAAACTTTCTTACTATTCACCAAATGATCATCTTTAGAAGCCCATGCAAGAACCTTTTGCAACTCTTCTTCACCTAAATCTTTTCCTTGCTGTTTCAAGATTTTAGGAGAAGCTTCTAAATCGTCCTTCTTTTCCTTCATTAGGTATGAACCCATAGTTCCCAGCCGCTTACCTCTTTCCTTTCAAGAGACTTTGAGTGTATACACAAAGTAAGTTTCCTTTCAGCTTGATCCTTACGCTTCTTTTCAGCGTGCTTCCCGGAGTTCAGCTGGGCGATGCAACCGGAGAGACAGCTAGTCTTCGAGCCCGTCGTTGGGTGCCATTTGTTGCATCTCGCGAAAGAACGGACTCAGTCTGGGGTGCAGAGTGAGACAAGTTTATTTGCAAACTAACTTCTTTTTATACTTTCACAACACAAATGTAACAAGGCTTACAGCCAATCAGCAGCTTGACACCTGTGCGGGGTTGTCCTGGCTTTGTTTCTGCACAGGGCAGGGGAGATGTTCTGCAGTCCTCCTTGTTCCGGCTCTGTCCCCCAACTGCTGACATCCTGGCGCTTGACTATCTGCTAACAAGGCACTGTTGGAGCCTCCACACTTACCCCATTCAGCAGCAGACCCATGTTTTCCCTAGTCTTCCTTTTGCTACTGATGCATTTGAAGAAACTCTTCTTGTTGTCCTTGACATCTCTTGACACATTCAACTCTAAATGGACCTCATCCTTCCTCGTTGCATCCATGCATACTTTGACAACATTCCTATATTTCTCCCAAGTGACCTGCCCCCTTTCCACATTCTGTATACTTCCTTCTTCTGTTTGAGTTTTGCCAGGAGCTCCTTGCTCTCCTGCCCCCTCTACCTGGCTTCTTACTCATAGGGATGCACCAATCTTGAACTTGGAGGAAGTGACCCTTGAATACTAACCATCTCTCTTGGACCCTCCTTCCTTCTAGGTCCCTAACCCATGGGATTCCTCCATGTAGGTCCCTGAAGAGGCCAAAGTCTGCTCTCCTGAAGTACAATCCTACTTATTGCCCTGCTTCCTCCTCGCAGGATCCTGAACACCATCTCATGGTCACTGCATCAAGGCTACCCCCAGCCTTCCCATCTCCAAACAGTCCTTTGTTTGTTAGTACCAAGTCCAGCAGCATGCCTCTTCTCATTGACTCCTCTACCACCTGTGCCAAGAAGTTATCATCTATGCTCTGCATGAACCTCCAGGAGTGTTTGTGCATAGCTGTGTTGTCTTTCTAGCAGATATCAGAGTGGTTGAGGTCCCACATGAGAACCAGGGCCTGTGATCATGAGGCTCCTTTCATCTGTCTGTAGAAAGCCTTATCAACTGTGCCCTGATCTGCATAGTGGTTTCCTGACTTGGTCTCAGACCTGTCTTATCACTAGGGACCTCCCTGGTGATCCTTGGATTATTTCTGACCATAGTTACTATTACTGGACCTGACTTTGACCTGAAGATTGGTTTCCTGGTTTTATTTTGGTCTTGTTACCACAAGCATGCCTGATGATTTGTACTCTTGGTTGTATCTGGCTATCATACCCAGGCCTGCCCTGCTTGCTTCACTGCAGTACTGTGGGGCTGGGCAGTGGCTGGTGAGTCCCCTGCCATGCTAGCTGTGTTATTTTGCTTGGCTCCTGACTTCCCATCCCTTAGGGAGTAACTGACCTTTGCTGCTCCTGATAGTACTGACCCCAAGGAATGCCAGTAGTAACCAGCTGACAGTTGAATTTTGTAATGAATAATACAACCCTTTGAACCTAGTGGTGTAGCCAATTTTCTATCCATCTTGTAGTCCACTTAGTCCGCATCTTGCCTATTTGGCTCTAAGGGTTCTATGGGAGACCGCGTCAAAGGCTTTGCTAAAGTCAAGGTAAACCACATCCGCTGCTTTCCCCTCATTCACAGAGCTAGTCTTTTCATTGTAGAAGGCAATCAGGTCAGTCAGGCACGATTTGCCCTTGGTAAATCCATGTTGACTTTTGGTTGTTTGTGTCTGAACATGACTTCCAAGTTCTCCAGTCCTGCCGGATATTGAGGTTGTAACAGGTGAGGACAAGGAGACAATATGTCAGATAAATAATAGCTGTTATCCCACTGTGCTTGACCCTTCAAGGAGAGGCGGATACATCCTCCGTGTCCAAGGACAATTGTCAAGTGATTAGAAAGGCCAGACTGTGGCCCATGGGTGACTGTGAGACAGAGGGGAGAACAGGAAGAGGGAAATGTCTCAGGGATGGCATGTGGGATTTAGCAGTGCATGTTATTCTCAGGTTTTTATTTGAAGGGTAAGCCATGCCTTGGGAAGGGTTATCAACGGAACATGAAGGGCTCAAGCTAAATGGTTCTCTTGGTATCTCTCCTATCCAGGTACCATCCCCAAATTCTATGCTTCCCTTGTAGCTGTGCATGAAGCTATTGCTTGAGGCTACTTGTGCGGGAGAGGCTCTTCCCTTGGCTGTATGGGAGGCATTCTCTGTTACTCTATGTGTTCTAACCCAAAGCCCTTTGAATCTTCCCTCCAGCAGAGTCTGGACTCATTCTAGTTCTTAATCCAGGTCACACTGATCCCTACATTTCCTATTCTCTAGGCACAAATGCCTGGGAGACCTTGTCTTAGTGGTTATTCTTAAAGTGGTGAGCTTTGAACTCATCTGAAGTGAAACAAAATCCACAATACAGAATGCAGCAGCTTTCTGATCACTGCAATATTTTGAATTTGTATACTCTAGAACAAAACAAAGCTCATAACAGTGGAGAAATCCTCACTGGATGCAACTTTTTCCTTAGGTTTGTTTGTTAAAGTCACTGATAGATTACATCACTGGGCATCAGTCGGCACCATCCTGTTTAGGAGAATGAGGTAGGGTACTAGTTATGTCTGTCAGGGCCTAGAGAACATCCTCCTTCCTGAATGTTTGGCTGCTGGGGCTCAGGGCCAACTTATAGACAGTACAGCAGAGGGCAGCTCCCCTTTCCTTATGGTGACCTTGGAGAGAAAGCTCCCAGGCAGCACTGTTGGGAGACCTCAGTGAGGGCTGACCTGCTTCCCCTGGGAGTTGCTTTTAAACTGAGCCTCTACTGTTTGGCCCCTGCCTGAGCTATAGCTCCTGCTGTGTTGCATCCATGCCTGTGCCTGGCCACAGGCCTTGTTGATCAGGACCCAGGCCCTGACCTGCAAACTGACTTTTTGGCCTGACCTTGGACCTACCTCATCACTATGGATTTGCCTGGTGATCACTGGACTGTCTCTCATCCTGATTGCCATCACTAGACCTGCCCTTCTGACCTTGTTATCACACTTGGTGCCTGGTTCACTTTCCCTTGTGGAGCAGTCAGCCCTTGCTGCTCCCTGACAGTTTTTATCTTTGAAGAAGGAAAAGCTATGCCTTTAAATACCCTGTAGACCTCAGCCCCTCCTCATAGGGCATTTTCTCCAGCCTCCTAACCATCTTGGTGGCCTCTGCTGGACTTGTTCAAGTATATCAACATCTTGTACTGTGATGTGTGTGTGTATGTGTGAAAACTGGGGTCTAATGAATGCTGTGTAAAGGGGGTGTTGGCTACGCTCCTGTTGATACAGCCCAGGATGCTATTGGCCTTCCTTGCCACTAGAGAACACTGCTGGTTTGTGTATAGCCTTCTGTCCCCCAAGACCCCTAGGTCCTTTTCAGCAGAGCTGTTCCCCAGCTAGTCACTCCCCAGCCTGTACCATTGCAAGGGGTTAGTCCATCCCAGGTGCAAGATTTGGCATTTGTTCTTGTTGAATTTCATATGGTTCCTACCAGCCCATTCCTCCCAGCTGTCTAGGTCCCTCTGAATGACAACCCCATTCTCAAGTGTATCAAATACACTCCACCAGTTTCATGTAATCCACATGTTATGAGAAACCCCAGAAGAGAATGCACCCAAGGACATGTTTTCGCTGTTGTTGCTGAAAGGTACAGACAAAACAGCAGGTGTTCCTCAGACATTATGAGAGAATATGGAAAAAAACAGCAAAGACCGGTTGAAGATGAAGATAAGGACCACCGTATCTTCAAAGAACTGTCTGGGGAACTGGGCAGTAGGACCAAAACAGGGCCTCTGAGCCAAAATAGGGACGTATATGGAAGTGAGTTCCGGGATGACATCAAGTGGACATAGCAAGATGACCACCAGGGGGTCTCAAAAAGACCACCAGAGACCACCAAAGGGACAGAGAGCGCACAAGGGTGGGGTATATTATAATTAGTCTGGGGAATAGAATTAATATGTATGATTAGTCCTAGAGCTTAATGCATATGTAGATAGTAGAGAAATAAAAGTTTTAACTAGTGCACCTTAGGGTGTGCACGATAGGTGGAGCTATCCCCTATGCACCCAGCGCTGCAATAAAGCGAATGCCTGCTTCTTAATACTACATTGGTGTTAAAAGAGGTTTATTCCGGGTTTTCGGTGACACACAGACTTGATGAAATGGATTACATCTCCTCCTCTAGGTCATTGATAAAAATATTACACAGGATAGGTCTCAGAGGAACTGCTCTTCTTACTGGCCTTCTAGGCATGTTTGCAATTTTGCTTTCATAAAAAACATGTTTAAGTATTTGCAACCTTTTGGCTTACAACCATAGGAGTCTATATCTTTGTGGTTTGTGTGTTTGTTTTTTAGCATGATTAACATGAAATATTTATGATATGAGTGGAAAATTAGCATTACAAAAATATAATACAAATGTTCTTTGACTCATGGTTTCTACCCCATTTTTGGTTCAATGGACAGCCTTCTCCCAAGCAATGTCTCATTGTTCTTAGAGCAGCTGTGTTTGTGGAGCATCATCATGAACCCAAGTTACTATTGATACCTCATTTGCCATGGTCAGAGAAAGGCTTCTTGAATAACAGCCATAGTTAGGAATCTGGCCTCCTATTGAAGGAATACTTGCTCATTGTCTGCTCATATGTACTACTGAAAGCATTAGGCAGGTGTCTTGATCCACTTGATGTCTATGCTATTCCAAATAGCTAAAGTAAGTCTTGTTACAAGTAAAAGCTGCTTCACTGTTATGGGCAAGACAGAGTAAACAGTAACCTGTAGTAGATCTGGATAACTGGGGTTTATTTAAGAATCAACAAGATTAGAGCTTTTACCCTGCTTGATTTTTTCACATACTCACTTATTCACCTCCTCCCCACCCCCAAAGTCACATTCACTTGACATTCCTTTCCATCAGGGAGATCGCTGCTACTCCAGGAAGGTCAGGCAGAATGCTGCATTGGTTCCATGCTGTGCAGTTGCTCACAGTTACCAGTTTTGGCTGTTACCAGACAAGGTCCCTGGGCATATCTTGGCATTTGTCTCCATGCATCTCTCCCATCTCCAGGATCTTTCCCTGCTTCCAGGATCTTACCTCCAGCTAGGACATTCACCACCACCTTTCTGAGTCTAGTTCAGAAATATCCTTTCTTTGTGAAAGAAAAAATCTGTGCAGCAAAGTTAGGAATCTTATTTTAGTTGAATGAATTATCTTGTTTTTAGACCTTGTCTTGTAGAACAGAAATTCAACTCTGCAGAGTTCTGGAGGACTTCGGAAGTGTCATAACTCAATGTTAGGCGATATTGTCAGTACAGGAAGAGTTTTAAAGAAACGTCACCATAGGAACTGAATGAAGAATGAATCACCATAAAGTGATGGTGGTTTTCTATATCCTCCTGTTTCTGTCATTTTTCTATCTCCAAGAGCTTCATACAGACTGTGTGGTTACCATATAGTACTGATATGAACTGGGAAGAATTGTGTGTACCTCACAAATGCAAAGCATAGACTGGGAAATGAAAGGGCTGTTGACCCTTTATATTCTACAAAGTGGATAGCTAGACATTATTGTCTGTAGAGTGTTTAGGTTTGTAGAGTTTAGCAAACTAATCTAGAAAAGCCTCAAATAGTCATAGATAATTGCTGGAAGACATGCAATGATTTTCAGCACAAGGTTGCAAGTCCCAGTGGTACTCAACTCCTCTGGAGGTGGAGAAAATGTCCTAGCTGAATTCTTAGTATCTTTTAATTTAAAACAGTTGAAAAAAGCTCATCTGATATGGTACCAGAGTCATATGCTATGCTCGTGTCAAATTTAAGTTTACTGTTGTATCAAACTATATAAAATGATAAGATCAGTTTGTTTGCAGCAGGAAACAGTAAACCAGAAGTCTAGAATTTTTTACTCCTTCAAATAGTAAAAAATGTATTTTTGAAGCTAATCAAAATAAGTGAGAAGTCTGTCACCCCTGCCACACATCCACTTCTTGTTCCTAACTAAAATTAACTGTTTTATCTTTCCAGACACCTTTTCTCATTGAACCTGATGATAGGGTTAGACATCTCTACACTAATTAAATAGCTGAGATATTATTAAATTATAATTAATCTTCATGCAAGGAGCTAGCATTAGTTCCATGTAGCCCTTGGAGACCATGAAAGTCCCAGTGGACTCTCTAAGGATTAGAGCTTCCCCCTTTCTCTGAAGAGAAGTAATTTGTTTGTCAGGCACTACTAACTGATTATGTCAATAACATCCCCGTCTAACAGTCGCAGGAGGGGAAATATAGTCCAGGGAAAAAAATGCAAAGATGCCAAACCAGGGAATTCATACATCTACCTTGCAGCACAGTCACTGTAGCATCCATTTCCTGTTCTCACATCATCAATGTGACAGTGACTTTTCTGCATGCAGCATGCCATGAGAAAGCTGAAGATACAGATTTCAGCATTCACTCTCCCTGTGATGGGCCCATGAAATACAGTGGGAAATGGGGAAGAGGGGTGGCCAGAAAGTGAATGGGGGTGGGGGTGGAGGGAGGTGTTACTAAGCAGTGCAGACCCATGTGCACCAGGCATACAAGAATGAGGTTGGTCAAGCTATGGGAGGAGGAAAAACATATGCCTGACAGAAGGTGAGCTCTGGCCTCTCTGTTACTCTGAGGTCCAGATGCCTGCGTGTTTGTAAATGATTGATTTCCCCTTCCTGCCACTGTACCCATTTCTCTCCAACTGCTTAACTTTTATCCCCATGCATCAAGCACCCCTGAATGATGGATGAAGAACCAGCCCTGTAACCAAGTGCATAGTCCAGTTCAATCACTTGTCTGCCTAATTGCTCTCCCACCCTCATTGTGCTGTCCCGCAAAGCATTTCATAGAATCATAGAATCATAGAATGCCTAAGGTTGGAAAGGACCTCTAGAGGTCATCTAGTCCAACCCCCCTGCACACGCAGGGTCACCTAGAGCATGTGACACAGGATCGCATCCAAGTGGGTTTTGAAGATCTCCAGAGAAGGAGACTCCACAACCTCTCTGGGCAGCCTGTTCCAGTGCTCTGTCACCCTCACCGTCAAGAAATTCTTCCTTAAGTTCCCGTGGAACTTTTTATGCTTCAGTTTGTGGCCATTTCCTCTGGTTCTGTCAGTGACCACCACTGAAAAGAGGCCAGCCCCATCCTCCTCACTGCCTCCCTTGAGGTACTTATAGACACTGATTAGATCCCCTCTCAGCCTTCTCTTCTCCAGGCTGAACAAGCCCAGCTCCCTCAGCCTCTCCTCATAGGGCAGATGTTCCAGGCCCCTGATCATCCTAGTCGCCCTGCGCTGGACTCTCTCCAGCAGCTCCACATCCCTCTTGTACTGTGGGGCCCAGAACTGGACACAGTACTCCAGATGTGGCCTCACCAGGGCTGAGTAGAGGGGCAGGATCACCTTCCCCGACCTGCTGGAGACACTCCTCTTAATGCACCCCAGGATCCCATTGGCCTTCTTGGCCATGAGGGCACACTGCTGCCTCATGGTCAACCTGTCGTCCACCATGACGCCCAGGTCTTTCTCTGCAGAGCTGCTTTCCAGAAGGTCGGTCCTCAGCCTGTACTGGTGTCTGGGGTTATTTCTGCCCAGGTGCAGGACCGTGCACTTGACCTTGTTGAATTTCATGAGATTTCTCACCGCTCAGTTGTCCAGTCTTTCCAGGTCCCTCTGGATGGCAGCGCAGCCCTCTGGGGTATCAGCTACTCCTCCCAGCTTCGTATCATCTGCAAACTTGTTGAGGGAGCACTCTGTGCCTTCATCCAGGTCATTGATGAATAAATTGAACAGGACTGGACCGAGGACTGACCCCTGGGGAATATCGCTAACCGCAGGCCTCCAACTAGACTCCGCACTGCTGATTATCACCCTCTGAGCTCTGCCATCTAGCCAATTCCCAATCCACCTCGCCATCCACTCATCCATCCTACACCTCCAGAGCTTGCCCAGGAGGATGTTGTGAGGGACGGTGTCAAAAGCCTTGGTGAAGTCGATAGATGACATCCACTGCTCTCTCCTCATCTATCCAGCTGGTCATTCCATCAGGGAAAGCTGTCAGGTTAGTCAAGCATGATTTCCCCTTGGTGAATCCATGCTGACTAGTCTTGAGCACCTTCTTGTCCTCCACGTGCCTGGAGACATCGGCCAGTATGAACCGTTCCATCATTTTTCCGGGGATGGAGGTGAGGCTGGCCGGCCTGTAGTTGTCTGGATTTCACTGAAATGGAGAGAAATGCATTACTGCAAGGGCAGTCCTGTTGCTGGAGAGGCCTTAGCAATTACAGACATTCCCTTCAGCTCTGCCTTGAAAGCTCCCTGATAACTCCACTGCATGTGGAAGAAGTGTGGGGAGATCCTTGTAGGTGTTTCTCAATTGAAGTGAGTCTGATAGAGACTGTGTGCATGAATGTATGTGTGAATGAGTATGTGCGAGTGAGGAAGCTTGTGAGTGAGCGTGTGTCAGAGCTCAGTACTCTCTGAGCAGGTTCTTTAGATATTCCATGCATATAGAGAGTGCAATGTTTAATATTAAAGTTTACTTTGAAGATATTTGATGTTACACAGGATTTTGATTTATCAGAGTGATACAGCAATATACTGAAATCACAATTCAAGTGTAAACTTATACAATTCAATCACAGTACCAATGTGATTGCTATTACCAGTCTCTGTAATATGTTCAGTGTCACAATGCTGGGCATCCTCAGTCATCGGGAAGGAATATGTAGCTTGAAGTCAACTCAAGCCCATTGCTCTCTCCAAAGTTCCTTTGGTAGTTGTACAGGTTTTATACCCTATGTTGGGCTGAGCCATGTATACACTACCCCGTGCTGGTCTGGCTAATTCAGGAAGACATTCACATTACTTCTTTGATAAACTCAGGAAGGAACATTGACACCTAGTTCAATTAACGACTATGGCTGCTTATGTAAAACAAAGGTCATCTGTTGCTTGCTCCGCGACAAAGTCGGGACTTCGTCAGGATGGCCTAGGATGCATGCTATACATAAGCCTTTATTGATCAAGTAGGCACAGTACTTCAGACCCCATGCTCGTGCGTGCACATGCGTGCTCAGTCTCCCTCCCCGCTGAGTCCTTCTTATATACTCTTCATCCTCATTACGGCTGCATGGTGATTCCTGATTCGCTGTTCCACTCAGTTCCTCTTCATTGACAACTTCCACGTCTTAATTCCTTTAAGTTGTTTACCTGCTGCAGTCCGTATCTTTCCAGATGGTTTCAAGGACATGGTAACTTGAGAAAGTTTCAGCTCTCAGACAAGCTGAAGGCCGTCTGACCAACTCAGTCCCCACATCTCCCCTTTTCTTTTTTTTCTACAATGAATGCCGCGTTTACCATCTGCTGCAGGGCCCTTTGCAGACAGGATAGCAAACAAGACAGTATTTATTGCTAATACCATTAACACCATTCCCACAACAGTCATTCCCATTTTAATCTATGCAATCATCCATCCTGGAACCCCCCAATTACCCATTACCCAGTTACCCCAATTACCAATCATTGAGCCATCCCCATCTATCATGTTCCTGCAGGTGATTCATTCTGTCCTTGACGCAGGCCTCCACATCTCCCCCTTCTTTATTTAACTACTGCACTGCCATAGCTATTTTTACATGATCAATCAATCAGTCATTGAACACATAACAAGAAGCAAAGCAGACACACTAGCAATAAAAAAAAATACTGTTAGTTCAATAATTAGAAACCTTACAACTTGCATTGACATGGCTAAGCAAAAGTTTGTGACAATTTCAACATCTTCTCCCATAACCCCCACCGCAGGGGTTTAGCCAGACTCCATTAGGATTTAGGAGCAGATGCTGCTGGAGAAAAAGCACGAGCCTTATCGCTCATTGACGCTTGCAGCTTGCTCGTGTCTTCCTTGGAAGCGACCGCCGGCCCTCGACCTCATCCAGAGTGGCAATTTTTAATCCCATCTTTACAGTGCAGTTTCCTGTGACTGTGAAATGAGGCATCCAGAGAGGCGCAATGGCAAAAGCGTCATCTCCTCTGGTAGCTGAAGATCATGGGACACACGAGCCCTGCTGCGGAGGACAGGCCCCACACAGTCACTGAAGCAACCAAGGACACAGCTACGAGCCCTGCTGCGGAGGACAGGCCCCACACAGTCACTGAAGCAACCAAGGACACAGCTTCTGGGCCTGATAAATCAAATTAAAAAGCATCTATGAATGCTCAGCCAGATGGATCACCTGAATAGCTAAAGAGCCTCATACATCTTTTTGAGAAAAGATATTGGCTTGTGCAATGAAACAGATAATTGACTATTCCATGGAATAGCTGCTCGGGCTTCAGTTTGGGATCAACAGGAACCCGTCTCTCCCACTACAGAGGGAAGACAGCAAATCTGTGCCTATCCCCCTCCACCCCAGTCTTGCCCTTGACTATAGTAGGATGCACTTAGCCAGACCTAGGCTTTTCGGTTGGTCGTCAAGGTAGTGTTCCACCTGCCTCATCCAATAGCAAGGTGCTCTCATAATGCACAGTTCTTAATATCTTGTTTGCTTCTGCCTTAACGTCACAGCTGTTGTAACTCTGCATGCTCTAACATCTCTGTTACAAGCGACAAACCCATACCCATTGGGGTCGGGTTTATGCCATGTTGTAGGGTATAGTTTCTAATTAGCAATTAACTAGTAAGCATAGGTGGCGTATACACAAAATCTCAGCCTCTAATAACAAGCACATTGCAAGCACACGTATGAGAGTCAGCAAACACAGTCTGGTTATAAATTGCATTAATTAGCACGTATTTACACATTGTTCTAAAGCACACGCATCCTTTCCCTAC